>JUFY01034797.1:0-15908 GCA_001855655.1 Leptopilina clavipes
AGGAATCAATTTGATACTTTTGGTATCAAAATTGATCCAAAAATTTGGAATCCATTTGATACTTTTGGTATCAAATTGATACTTTTGGTATCAAAATTGATCCAAAAATTTGGAATCAATTTGATTCTTTTTGGTATCAATTTGATACTCTGGATCCAATTGATCGAAAAATTTGGAATCAATTTGATTCTTTTTGGTATCAATTTGATACTTTGGATCCAATTGATCCAAAAATTTGGAATCAATTTGATTCTTTTTGGTATCAATTTGATACTTTGGATCCAATTGATCCGAAAATTTTGGAATCAATTTGATTCTTTTTGGTATCAATTTGATACTTTTTAATTTGCAGTGTAATTATCAAACAAGTATTTAAATATTTATGTTCATTATTAAAACTAATTCATAATTTTCTTCTAATGGAAAAATTGTGAAATGAGCAGTTAAGCATTAATGGATATAATAATGAATTTTTAGATTTCTTCTCATGAAGATAGCGCACCAGTTTGGGGCAGATATATTCTTCCTGAGATTTATAGATGAAAAAGAGAGAAAATCGGACAAAAAGTTAAAGCAAAGAGAGGAAGGGAAAATCAGTCGTTAATCTAAAGTCGCTGTATAACATCCGTGAAATCGAGCCATCGCTGGTTTTCTACACTAGACTGACCACAAAAATAATAATCTGAAAATCGAATAAATTATATGATTTTATAACTCCTCCTCCTCCTCCTCCTCCCTCATCTGAAACGAAGAATTATCACTCGTGTAATCATATTTATAGTTGAAACAAATTTCTCAAATTATTTCTCTATGAAAGCGGAGGAAAAAAAAATTAGATCCTTTTGTCTTGGACTTTAAATTCAACTGAAAAAAAGAAAAACTATTTCCCTTTCTTTTTTCTCTAACTCTTGCAAAGTGAAATTTAACATTTTTTCTCATATGTAAAATTTATTCTGGAAAACTAATTATCCTTGTATATTCTGAGGCTTTTACCATCGTCTGATATCATTCAGATGAAGTAGAAGAGATGAAAAAATTACAAAGCCCCGTCTGTACTCGCTTTTCCTACAAATTGCAAGTCGAAAAGAGAAAGAGTGAGAGAGAGAGAGAGAGAGGGAAGTACAGAGAAAAATTCTCTAACCCCTTTGCCAGAGTTAATATATTTGTGGAGGAAAATTATTTTTAATTTCTACGCGAATCAAGGACACGAATGTTTGAAGCAGTGTGCGACACAGTCGTGTAAGAATTTCTTAATTAGATTTGAGCCCCTGCAGGTAACTTTCTTTTGTTTCAGTCCACGATATTCTCTAAGTCCTGATTGTTCATGAACTACTCTCTCCACCCCTTCTACTTTCTTCTCCAAAAGAATTTATTCCTACTATTATTTTTATCTTTAAGCTTAAGATAAACAAAAAAAAGAAAATTTAAATAAATTCTTTTTAATTAAATTTCCAACAAATAATACGTAAAAAAAATTTCTTTCTTCTTTGATGATATTCTCAATGGGGAAAATATTTTTCGAATTATTTCAAATATGTTGCAAATTAGATTTAATGAGATATGAAATTATCTTTTTATATTTTTTGTATATATAAAATACTATAAAATTGGTTTTAATTTGAGATAATTTTTTTAAATTGGATCAGCGTACATTTTTTCTAAGTGACTTATGCAATAAAATATACATAAAATTAATGTGATTTTCCCACATGTAGAAAAAGCCAGGCAGGAGTCTGGCTAATGAAAAGCTTCTACATCGAAACGTAAGGCACGCTTTATGTCAGTATCTCCTTTCCCTTTGTCCAATTTATTATTCTCCTGAAAATTACGTCCGAGTTTCCTACATCGTCAGAGAGAAAAGGATGTTAATTTCAGCAAGCCAAGGACAACCCCAAATACAATTTTAAAGTGGAGAAAATTTCTAGACTACAAAATTAGAGTCAATATATCTGAATAATAAAATTTTCTCTATTCGTGAGAAAATTTTTCCTTGTTTAACATTAGATTTTTAGAATATTTTTTTTAGTATTCCGGAAGGAGACGTCAGTTCAAAAAATTCTAACTTCTCTCTTTAAGGATCAAGTCCAACTATTCAAATTCTAAACAAGTTCAACGAGAAAATTTCAAAGTTAATTTTAATTTTTTATTCTTTATTCAATTCTTCTTCTTCAAATTCTTCGAAAATCGGGTCTACTTTCTACATCTAATTCAACAATTATATTTCTTTCAGTTTTCTTTCAGCCCTAGGAACTTTGATTATTATAAATAAATAAATAAATAATAAATATATATTTTTATAAAAATTAAAAAGTGAGTACAATTTAAATAACTATCATCTTTTTCTACAATCGTTTATTCAGGAAAAGTTTTTGCACTGTATATTAATTTATATATAGTAGTACGAAACGTATTTGTTGAATCCAATTAGTTACCTTTGATTCCGAAATTTATTTACTGTTTAGCAGTTGAAATAAAAATTTTAATCCTTATAAAAAATAATTAAATCAGAAGAAAGTATCCCATTGAATGCAGTCTAGGGTTAAAAATTAATCCAATTGTTTAAAATTTAAATTGTTTGTTCTTTGGACGTGTAACAATGGAAATTATTCAAGGTTCCTTATTGAAAAAAAGGAAAAAGCGATCCATTACCACGCACTGATGGACGTACGAGAGGCATAAATTTTGATAATTCCGAATTTGTGACGGAACGAAGAAAAATTCTCGGGCGCCGCGGCGACGTCCGCTTGAAAAGTGGGAATAAATCGTGTTGCCTTTGTCAACGGACCAGTCACCCAACCTCCAACTAGCATCCACTCTCTCCTTCCCCCTTGTGTCATTCTCCCCCCCCCCCCCCCCCTCCTGTGAAAAAAAGCCATAGCGTCAGAACCCCGCTTTTGACTAGCTGGGCGTATGCATACATTTTTATCAATTATTAAGAACTCGGTTCCTCTTTTTCTACATCATTCCGTTCTTCTTGCTCCGTCTCCATCGTGCGTGGTTGTTATAACTCTGCTATATGCCAGAGACATTAATAACGGGCGAGCTAACCACCTCTTCTCCGACTACCGCGAACCCCATGGTAACATCACCCCTTGTATTATACTTTACTCTCTTTCACTCACAACAACATACAAGTCTCTCACTTCTCTTTTCGACCTATGCAAAAATGCCTGGGGAACCTCTCCGGACACACGAAAGTACGAGTAATAATAAAATATACGAAATGTGGTAGATGACCCCGCTCTGAATCCCACCCCTTTGAAAGGTGCGGGTAGTGGTCGCTTTTACTCTATGTATGTATGACATTGTCACACTTCTGAAATGCGTTATTTAGCCACTGTTTTAAGATCTACGAGCTGTCCGAAAGAGTATATTTTATTACTCATTTTGTGTGCATATCATTTTTTTCAAGATTTTTCCAGCTCTTTTTTTTATTATAACACCTTGACACTGAGGGAAAATTAGTTGGAATATATCTAACATCGTCATGCTTAGAGTATGAGGTTATGATTGCTTTCTTTAATAAAAATTATACATATTGTATAAAATGTAGTAATAAATAATTCATATAGTTGAAAATTTAGAAATTTAGATGTACCTATAATTAACTTTATTTTTTATAAACAATTTACTGCTACACTTTAGGAACATAGATTAATGAAGAGTTGGTAATCCACATCTGATTGAGAGACGCTAACACTTTAATTGTAAGATTTCGGAACTTTTTGTCTGATTGAAATTTAGTTTCACCACTGATGTGCATTTTAGTCAGACCAAGCATTTTATTTAAGTAATAAAAGTCCGTTTCTTAAATTGACTTTAACTACAAAAGCAAAAATAATGAGAATTTCAAGAGACAGATTAAAAATTACTCTCACTACCTATCTTTCAATTTGAGTTCTAATTTTGATACGAAAATAATAAGAAATTGAAGAGTCTGACTAAAAACTACTTTTACTACTGTATTTTTTTGTAGTAGATTTTAATACTTTCTGTAGTTAAATCAATTTCAATAAAAATGGTTATTATTATTAATTGTGTATAAATTTTTTACACGTCAGTCTGACTATTAGGAATATTTTCTACTGAAATTGAAATTACAACGCTTGGTCTGTCTGAAACGGACATTTTCTACTAAAATTAAAATTACAATGCTTGGTCTGACTAAAATGCGAGATTTCTACTTACATTACAACTACAATGCTTGGTCTGACTAAAATACACGTTTTCTACTGAAATTGGAATTACAACGCTGGTCTGTCTGAAACAGACTTTTACTACTGCAATTGAAATTACAACGCTTGGTCTGTCTGAAACGGACTTTTACTACTGCAATTGAAATTACAACGCTTGATCTGTCTAAAGCGGACTTTTACTACTTAAACTACAATTACAATGCTTGGTCTGACTAAAATGCACGTTTTCTACTAAAATTGAAATTACAACGTTTGGTCTGTCTGAAACGGACTTTTACTACTGCAATTAAAATTACAACGCTTGGTCTGTCTAAAACGGACTTTTACTACTTAAACTACAATTACAATGCTTGGTCTGACTAAAATGCACGTTTTCTACTAAAATTGAAATTTTAACGTTTGGTTTGTCTAAAACGAACTTTTACTACTGAAATTGGAATTACAACGCTGGTCTGTCTGAAACAGACTTTTACTACTTAAATTACAATTACAATGCTTGGTCTGACTAAAATGCATGTTTTCTACTGAAATTGTAATTACAACCCTTGGTCTGACTCAAACGAACTTTTACTACTGAAATTGAAATTATAATGCTTGGTCTGACTAAAACGAACTTTTACTACTGAAATTGAAATTACAACCCTTGGTCTGACTAAAATGCACGTTTTCTACTGGAATTAAAATTACAATCCTTGGTCTGACTAAAACGAACTTTTACTACTGAAATTGAAATTTCAACGCTTGGTCTGACTAAATTGCTTGCTTTATACTGAAAATGAAATTGAAATTACAACGCGTGGTCTGAATAAATTGCTTTCTTTCTACTGAAACTGAAATTGAAATTACAACGCTTGGTCTGACTAAAACGAACTTTTACTACTGAAATTGAAATTACAACGCTTGGTCTGACTAAAATGCACGTTTTCTACTGAAATTGAAATTACAATGCTTGGTCTGACTAAAATGCACGTTTTCCACTTAAATTTAAATTACAACGCTTTATCTTTTGGAAAAAGACTTCTACTACTAGAGCCAAGTATAAACATGTCTGTCAGAAACGTACTTTTACTACTGATAATGAAGTTACAACCCTTGGTGTGTCTTTAACAGTATTTTACTACTGTTGCTGAATTTTGCAAAAAAAAACGAAAAAAATTCTTTTAGATGATAATATATCCTTTTTTTTACTAACATAAATTAAAGATTTCAACACTGTATAGTCTCACTCTGAGAATGCATTTCTCTACTGAGAGACAAAAATCGCAGTAAGTATTTGTAATGTCTGACTAAATACTGACCTTAACTACTTTTACTTTTCATCCTGCTTTTTTAGCGTCGTTTTGCCTTCTTTCAAAATAAAAAAAGAGAAAAACTTTTATGTTATTCTTTTTTTTCTCATTTTGCTTACAGAAGTCACAACCTAGATGGATTTGGATCTCATCTTGCAACCAATGAAATTAGAAAAGCTAGATGGCACCCGGGTTCAACGAATAATTCCCATCTTGTTGTGCTAACGTCGCAAAATACATTTCAGTAAGTGAATTATTTTTTCAGTCATTTAATATTCATTTTTTTTATCAAGTGAATCACCTAAAATCTTCAAAAACTAATTAATTTTCAACGTTATAGATATAACGTTTTTTACTTTAATTAAAATAACTTCAGGAAGTTATTTTCATCACACTAGGAGTAAAAAAATGATTTAATGTTGAAAATTAAATTTTTAAATTTTAGATGATCCGTTTGAGAAATTGTGACCCTTTTATATTCTATAATATATTTTATTGTTAAAATTAATATTACTGTAATTTATAATATTGTAATGTTATAATTTACATTAGTGTAGTGTCATAATTTATTATACCTATATTATTTATTATACCTATATTATTTATTAAATTATGTCCTAATTTTGCAAAATTTGCGTCTAACGATTCTCAATGAATTTTCTTTTACAGTTTGTACGAGTGTCTAGTCGGCGAAACTCCAACATTACTAAAAACTTGGAAAGTTGGACCAACACCTTCTATTTCACCCTCAAAAATACCAAGTTTCGCCTCGCTTGGAGAAATAGCTGTCGATTTTGATTTTTCCTCACCGTCTATTCAAACAGAATCTGATAAAATTATTGAGGTTTAGGAAAAAATTCAAACAATTTTTAATAAATATTTAAATATTAAAATAAATATTAAATATTATATTTAATTATTTTTTTACTATAATTCAATTCAATCTAACACTAACTACACTGAAAAAAAAATTTATTTGATTCAAATAATGAATTACTTGTCTATTATCAAATAAATATTTATTTGAACCAAATTTAATTAACTAACCATAATTTTTATTTAAATCAAATAAACTGTAATTGATTCAATAATTTCTGTATATGAGTCAAATACCATTTAATTGACTCAAATAAAATTTATTTGATACAAATAAATATTTATTTGATAATAGTTAAGTAATTCATTATTTGAATCAAATAAATTTTTTTTCCAGTGTACCTATTGAATATTAATTTTTTAAATAATTACTTTTCTTTTCAGGTCGATAAAGTAAAATGGAATCAAATAGAATGGCCTATTCTCGTTCTCCGAGGAAATGGAGATGTTTTCATCATAAAAGGCGATATTTTAAACTCAAGGTGTGAAAATATTTAAATTAATATTTATTTACACTATTTTATAAAATCAAAAAAATTGTTTTAATTTAATTATTTTCGTTTAGATCTTCAGCGCCCGTTGTTCTGGGATCACTTAGTATGTATCCTCCCGCTGTCGATAATTATGGAATCGATTGTTGTTCGATTATGTGTATACAAACTACTCCGCCAATTGTTGTGATTGCTGATTGTTCGGGAAAAATATATCACGCAATTTTATTGGCCGACGACTTTGAAGATGAAGAGAAGAAGGTTTGTTTCACTTTTATTAGAATAATATGTGAATAATAAGAATAATAAGTAAATTGAATTCAATTCACTATCCTGGGAATTCTAGGAAATGGATTTTTTGGAATATTATTTTTACCTAATTTAAGTTTTTTTGACCTTATTATACTCTCTAAATCTGAATTAGTTAAAATTTACTAATAAATTAGTAGAAAAAATTTTTTTTACTATTTATTAGTAAAAGTTAACTAATTCTAAAGCAAAAAGTGAGTCACTAATTCAAATTAGTTAAAATTTTTACTAATTCAAATTTAGAGAGTAAGTTGCAAAAAAAGTGGAAGAAAATAAAAAGAAATTCTAATTTTTATTTCTTTTTTCAAGACTTGGTCTCAATATGGTTCGACTTATAGTCTTCATACACCGGACGTTGCTCTCTATGTATACGAATGCGTGGAAATGGAATTGGGACTTTTTTACAATGACGACGATAAAAAATATACCTGTCCAGTTCATCTTCACAAAGACAAAGATAACAATTCAAGGTAAATTAGAACAAATCTTGTCAAAATTTTCTTACATTGAAAAAGAAATTTCTTTTCCAAGCAAATAAACGAATAATTTTATCATCATTTACAGATATTTTTGTTCACATAATGCCGGAATTCATGTTGTAAATTTACCAATGGTGACTCAATTGGAAGAATACCGAGAGGCGGGTGAAGGTAGAGAAAGAATTTTTTTTTAAATTATCTATAAATAAAAATCAGCTTTTAAATTTAATTTCTTTTTTTCTTTTTGCAGAAAATCTCGATTTATTTCTTCCCTCACTTCAAAATCAGTCAAATTCTCAATATTTGGTTTGCACACGGACAAAACACACTGTCAAGGAAGAGGCAACACCAATACTCGGACTTGGTTTATTACAAGAACCTTGTGTTCTCATTTCCCTTTTGTATACTGGAGTTGTTGTTAATTTGTCCATCGCTGACTTTAATTACTTGCCAAAAATTGAATACACTCGACCAATTAACAGTTGTAGTAGAAAGGTGAATTTTTTTTCATGAAATTATACTACTAATTTTAATTTCAAAATTGGATATTTTGAATTGTGTATATTTTTTTAAAGTTTTTTTTAAAATTTTTACTTGGTTTTCTAATTCTAATTTTAAAAAAAATATTCTCAGGTAACTAAGGAACCTTTTGATGTTTATATTAAACAATTTCTAAGACACGAATCATCACAACCAATCACAATGCTTGGACTTCGACAAAATTTGACAGCACGGGATTCTCTCGAGGTAAAATTATAAAGCTACACTTCAATTTTCTTAATGAAACTGTTTATTATTAAATATATATTAAATTTTTAATATTATTTTACCAGTTACTTTATCGAGCAACGACAATCTTTCGATCGCAACATTTTGTACGTCATGACAAGGTACGAGAGGAAATTGTAAAGAAAGTGCGAACACTGAAAGCTCTAAAGAATCATCAATTAAAGGAACTGGAATATTTGATTCACATGAAAAAGGAACTACAGCAGAATGCAGAAAAATTGGCAGAACGTTATGAGGACATAAAAGATAATCAAGAGGATCTTGCTCGAAGGTATTTTCTTTTTTATTTTATTAAAAAAAAATTGATGAAAAGAAAATTTTAATTATTTCTTTCTTATTTCAACCAGAGCGCAAGAGGTACTTCGATTAGTTAATTTAAAAGAACCATCACTATCGCCTGTTGAGAGGGCTGAAGCTGAGGAAATGAAATTAATCGAAAATAAGGTGAAAGAATTTTCCGTTCGATTGGAGCAATTAAAGAAGAAAGCAAATAAACAAACTTTAAGTTCTATTGAAAGTCCGAGTACAAATGGAAACAAAAAGGAAATTGTATTCAAAGAAAAACAAGTGGAAACGATAAAATCAAATTTACTACAAATGTTAGTATATTTTTTTATGTTTAAATGATTTAAATATGAATATTATAATATTCATATTTAAACCATTTTCGGACCCTTTTTTTCCTCACGAAATTATTTTTTTTGTTTCAGAGGCAAAGATATTGCTGAGCTTGTGTCACGAACGAAAGTCCTAGAAGAAGATGTTCTATAATTCTAAATTGTTATCGAAAAAGTTTGTTTCTTTCATTGTTCAATTACTATAATAATTTATCATTCCTATCACAATTATTAAACTATTTTGTAGTTTCTTTTTCTTCTTTTTTTCATAAGAAAGTGACTGGAAACTTCTATGTGCGACATCTTTAACTGGTAAGCACGATTTCTTCTTTAAATTAAGATAAAGTGGAACATGTACGATGTTAGCAGGATGAGAAGAAAATAATCCCTGTTGATAATTTTCTAGTTTTTATAATAAAAATGTACAAGATTACTAAAACTGTTTCATTAAGCACTAGTATTTAAAATTCTTTTGTTCAAAATGAATCAATTATTGGAATAATACGAAAAGTTGAATTACATACCATTTTTTATATTCGCAAAAAGAAGGTGTTTATAAATTTTTCCATTCACTGAAAAATAATTTCAAATGGTATAAATCAATATTTATATAATAATCAATATATAAATCAATTATTATAATTATAATTATAAATATAAATTGCCATGTCGAAATTTTTTATTTACCAACAGTTAATAAGAAAGAAACCTTCTGATTTTACCTACAATCGGAAAATTATCCCACGAAGTCGGCTTTACAACAAAACTAATACCATTTGATTCCTTCCTTATCTACTGCAGTTTACTTCTTGGAATCTATTCCCCAACGGCAAATTTACCCAAGCGGAGATTGAACATAATGTACCAACTGAAGATCATGTATATTATTTAATACTTCAGGTAAAAAAAGTTGAATTTTTTAAATATTGGAAAAAATTTTCCCAAATATGAAGCAAGAGTTTTTTTTAAGTAGTTTTAACAACTTCTACCTTCCCAGTAATAAGGGGTGAATTAAAGTGAATCGTCTCTTTTATGCCCTTAAATTCCAAACCAATTCCGTTTTTGTCCGCAATCGTCATGAATTCCTTTTCCATTGTTAAGTTGTTCATTTCTATCCAATTCAATTCTCTGTAACCACGTGATCAGAACCTGAATTCCTTTTAATGCCATCTAAGGAAATCATTAGTTGCGGAGTTAATGCCCTTTAATTAACTTGATTTCCTTAGATGGCATTAAAAAGAATTCAGGTTCTAATCACGTGGTTACAGAGAATTGAATTGGATAGAAATGAACAACTTAACAATGGAAAAAGAATTCATGACGATTGCAGACAAAAACAGAATTGGTTTGGAATTTAAGGGTATAAATGTGACAATCCTCTTTAATTCACCTCTTATTACTGGGTATTGTGCCAAAATTTTGTCAGTGTGAGATCGTACAATTAGTTCTCCACTGTTTATGATTCGCATTTATTTTATATTCGTGATTTGTACAGCGACATACTTATAATATAGTACGCAGCTCAACCATGTTTCGTTTTTTGGCTTAAAGGTCGCTAAAACGTGGTAGCTTAGCTTAATGATAGAACGTCCAAGGGCCCTGGCGGAAGCCTTTGTTTTATGACGTTATAAAATTAATATGAATCAAGGCTCTAAATTTAAATGATATTTTTGGCCTTCTGACAGGTCAGAGAAATGTACGCAGCCGCTGCCTGTCGCGAGAGCCTTCCGGCAAGCCAAGCGCTTAGACGTTCTATCATTAAAGTTTATTGCATGTCTCTTACTTCTATGTCTGTTCGCTTGTTTTAAGCCAAGCTACAAAATTTAAACAGGCTTGTTTTTACTTTTTCCCGCCCGCTGGAGTGACGATATGCTTCTCAGACAGTTTTCTGCCATACGAAGGAAAAATTTTTTTAAGTGACTTTGACGTTAAAGTTGATTTTTTGAAGCTTGTGTGAATATAACCCTTAGTAGCGTCAAAGTGACTCTAAGTTTCTCCTTCATACGGCAGAATTCATAGTCTTAATTTGATTTGTACGTTAAAGTGTAGATTATCCACGATTAATCTGAATAAAAGACAATACCTTTTATCTTTATAATATAATTTTATTATAATTTTATGAATTCATGTCACGTTGATAAATAATCGCTGTCAAGTTGTAGTAACTGTTAATTCATTTTCATATAATGCTACTGTAGAGATTATTTAACAATGAAAGAATTCCGTAACTAACATGATACTTCTCTTGTTAAATGTATGTGAAATTAATTAATGTTGTTTTATAACTACTTTTAGAACAAGATGAATCCGTTAAACGAACTGCATGTGTCACCTACGAAATTGTCCGGTACTGAAGAGTCAGGTAAATTTCAATTTATGGTGATGGAGATAGTACTTTAACACTAGGTTTCATTTTATGGTAAATTTCATTTTATGGTAAAGGAGATATAGTTTTCTGTTTAAACATTGCTTAAAACTTCTTTATATTATGTATTAACTATTATCACTTTAATATTAGTAAAAAATTAATATTGCTGCAAGATAATGTTCAATATTGTGTCAATATTGCAGAAATATTGTAATACTGTGTCAATGTTGCCAATAATTATTATGCAACTTTTGGTGCTGAGGGGAAACTTAAAAGTTTGAATGAAAAAAAATGTATAAAAATTAGGGTACGGTCATACCATCTCATGCATGCACAGTGCATGCAGGTTGCCATGGTAACATTCAAGAGTGAGAGCGATAGACAATTGCTTCGTCTCTCTTATTCTTGTAAGTTACCGTAGTAATCTGCATGCACTGTGCTTGCATGAGATGGTATAACTGTATCCTTATAAGTGAGTAAAGTGATCTACTTTACGCACTGTTTTAAAAAGAGACAATTTACACAGTTTTTCATGTGTGAAATTCAACTCTAGAAGTTAGTGTTGCAATAATGGTGCAGTAACTGCTATTCATAAGAGTAGTAAATGTCACTAAACATTTGTCACTCTAGTAATTTTGAAATTGTGTAACGAACCTTTATAAATCTCAGTAACTTTTGTTGCCAAATGTAGACTAAAAGTCACTAGATTTGTAAAAGTTACTAGAGTTTCGATCTATTAATAGAAAAATTTAATTAAATAGCATTTACAATTTTAACCCCAAAAATTTGCACCTGGGTATGTAAATTAAATAACTGAACAGATATTGTAGGGTTTACTAAACTACTTCTCTTCATGTAGAAACACTTGAAATAATTATATGTAATTATTTTCCTTTTGAAGAAGGTGGAAGAAGCAAAAGGAAGAAAAAGCCAAAAATAATTTTTTCTCCCGAAACCCACACCAAAAGGGACATTGAGAAACAGAATGTTTCTAATTTGAAAAGAAAAGTTCGAGTGCAGAGAGTAAGTTTTTACATAGATGTTACAGATTTACATATCATAACTTATTTTTTTTTAGTAATTATGTCAAAAATATATGTGACCTAGAATGTTAAAAGTTAAAAGGGACCTTATATTTTCAAAAATATCGATTTTGTTTTAATAAGAAACTATTTAAAAGCTCTCCAAATATTTTTTATAATTTCTTTACAAAAATAAATAAAATAATTAAAATCAATTAATGGTATATTTGAAATATAAACATTATTGAAATTTAACAGTTTTGAATATAATTATTCAAATATAACAATCTAATACAATTTTAAATTTAAAGCAAAATATATATTTATAGCTTTTAAACATTTAGTAAATGTTAACTTTATTGCGACTTTTTCCATCTACATTATACATTTGTCCCATGTCTGAAGTTACCCTACAAAATAACATTTCCTCAAATAAAGCCTATTTACGAAATAATTTGTAAATTTAGGTTATTGAAATCAGTGTGACTTTTATGTCAATGCATAGTAAATTACATTATAAAAAGGAAATAGCACTTACGTTACACAAAATCATTTAAAAATAGATTTTTTCACAAAGTGCAACAACCTGCAAAAATTTCATTCAAACGAATTAATTTTTTTCGAAATTCTTTGATTATTTTTATTTTTAATCTGTCACAATATATTCCTTGGATGTTCAATAAAACAAAAGAAATGCTAACTCCTTACCAAAACTATAATGTAGAAGGAAAATTTTCAGAAATGTACAAGTGTCCGGAATTAGCCGCCTGTCTGAAGTTACCCACTTTAACGGTACATCAAATTTTCAAAATTCAAATTGGTAAATCCAATATGGCCGACAAGATATAATGAATTTTTGGTTGGCCATACTGGAACTGTCATTTTGAATTTTGAAAATCTGATGCCAGATTCGTAATCAGCGACCCTAAAAACCCTCGAGTAAAAAGTTTCAAACCATATCAACTTAAAAGACCATCAATACTATTTGTTAATTTTTAGATCTTTTTTCTTGAAAAATTGTTTCCGAACGTAAGGTTCCTTTTAACTGACCAGGTCACATATTATGTGAAATAGTTAATTACACTCGACTCGCGATTATACTGTGTATTAAAAATGTTACTTTACTTTAAAACTAAAAGTTAACATCTCTGAGTGCATATTATAATAGAAGAAATATACATCTTCTATCCAACAAATGTATAACAATCGGGAGTCGAGTACATACATTACTTTTTATTTAATAAATTTCACAAATTTATAAACTTTTTAGAAAGCTGATGCTAACGCGGAACGGCATGTTATGGAGCAGTTAGAAATTAAAAATGTTGAACTTCTTCTAAATGAAAATGTAAGCATTTTATAGTTCAGCTTGCGAATTGCAATTTTTATTATAAAATTATTTCATATTTAAATCAAGTTGAAATTTTCAAAATATCGACAGAATTAATTACCATTGCACTTAAACACAGTTTAATAATTATTAATTTTGTTAATCAGAACACAATTCAAATGTAGAGAGTTACATTGTGGATTGATAACATTTGATTTCTTTAAAAGATTGTGTCATTTTATTTGGTATAAGTTATCATGGCTTTCTTCATTTTTTAGGAAACTTACAGTCTGAGCGTCAAAGTCATCGAAAATGTGCAAAATAAACACAAAATTGTGAAAGAGATGAGCACGCAAGTAATAATATAAAATAATATTGTGCATTGCAAATTTGTTAATAAGTTTGATCGTTTTATTCTCTGTAAACAAAAAATTAATTTTTGGTACCCGGTTTTTCCCCACTTTTATCTAAATTTGTAATACAAACATTCACTTTCTATTTATAAACTAAAAACACTTTTCTAAACACAAAATTAAATAATTATACAGCCCCACAAAAAAAAGTGTCGTGCGCGGCAGACCAGACTAGTCATTCCTTATGTATTTTGACGCGCTGAACACGAATCCGAAGTCCGTTTTGCTTTTGATGAATGTACTTCAAACTTGGTATCTAGGGGTTTTTTGGGTCGCTGGTTACGAATCTGCAGTTAGATTTTAAAAATTCAAAATGGCGGCTCCAATATGGCGGACGATTTTTGTAAAAATTGATAGATTTACTTCAAACTTGGTATCTAAAGGTTTTTCGGGTCGCTAATTACGAATTTAAAGTTAGATTTTCAAAATTCAAAATGGCGGCCCCAATATGGCGGACGAATTTCAAAAAGATGATGGCTTTACTTCAAACTTGGTATCTAGGGGTTTTTTGGGTCGCTGATTACAAATATATAGTTACATTTTCACATTTTTAACATCCTGGCTACTCCGAAATGTTCTTTGGTAGACTGTTGTGCAGCGGGATCTGTAACTTTTTGTTTCGGAATGAACCAGTTTACTATTCTTAAGAACTTACAGTAAGATATCATTGCTTCATAGAGATCAATATGGTAAATGCACACAACTTCTCTTATTAAGGTAATAATGTGACAATGAGATGTAAAAGTTAAGCGGTAAATTTTAAAGCAACAAGATTCAAAGGAACATTAATGTCATCTATCCTTCTCTATCTTATTCTTTAAAAACATATTGTTTACTTTATACGTTTTACACTTTCATTGTGTTTACACAATTTTACAAAAACACCATATTTCCTGTCTTTGTTGGACAGTAGAGATCGAGCAAATCACTACATCAAAAAACAATGGCCAAAAAGGAATTCCTCTGAACCAGGTTCAAAAAATATAATAGAAAATACCCAGATTGACCCTTCAAAGGTGCTAATTCCACCCTTACACACGAAACTAGGAGCAATAAAATAGTTTGTCAAAGCCATTGTTTTTTAATGTTGTGATTTACTCGATCTCTACTGTCCCACAAAGATAGGAAATATTGGTGTTTTTGTAAAATTGTGTAATCATAATGAAATTGCAATACGTATAAATTAAACAATATATTTTTAATTAATAAGATAGATAAGGATAGATGACATTAATGTTCCTTTTTATCTTGTTGCTTTAAAATTTACCGCTTAACTTTTACATCTCATTGTCACATTATTACCTTAATAAGAAAAGTTGTGTGCATTTGCCAAATTGATCTCTATGAAGCAATGATATCTTACTGTCAGTTCTTGAGAATAGTAAACTGGTTCATTCCAAAACAAAAAGTTACAGATCCCGCTGCACAACAGTCTACCAAAGAACATTTCGAAGTAGCCAGGGGGTTAAAAATGTTAAAATCTAACTATATATTTGTAATCAGCGACCCAAAAAACCCCTAAATACCAAGTTTGAAGTAAATCCATCATCTTTTTGAAATTCGTCCGCCATATTGGAGCCGCCATTTTGAATTTTGAAAATCTAACTTTAAATTCGTAATCAGCGACCCAAAAAACCTTTAGATACCAAGTTTGAAGTAAATCCATCAATTTTTACAAAAATCGTCCGCCATATTGGAGCCGCCATTTTGAATTTTGAAAATCTAACAT
>JUFY01034798.1:0-17113 GCA_001855655.1 Leptopilina clavipes
TTAAAGGAAGTGTTAAATAAATAGCAATTAAAATTACTCACAGAAATAGAAACAAAAATAAATTTTGTTTTGAAAAAATAAAAAAACGACTAAAGATTTGTTTTTATTATTTAACAATTATTATGATTATATTAATTTGTCAATTATATAATTTTATTACCTCTTATTATTATTTTTCATTAAAATGCATTTTTATATTTTTTGCATTTGATTTCAAATAAATGGCGCTGAAAATACACTGCGCATGGCGAATCTTGATTATTGACAAAACAATTGAAAATTTAACATTCAATAATTTCAACATGTGAAAAATAAGTCAAAATTTTTTCTATTTAAATAATAAAACATAAAAAAATAATAACTAAAAATCATTTTTTTTTCAACTTGTGTAAATTTTCTATATAAATATTCTTATGGATCACGACGAGCGAAGGGGATCATTATGGTTGGCGTTAGGAGAACCAAGTAAAAGAAAAAAATTATTGGTTAGAATATTTTTCAAAATATTTTACAGAATTAAAAATTTTTTTTTTTATTTTTCAATCCGCACTTATATTAATTTAGCGATAACACCTAAATTTTAAGAATATATAAATATTTTTATTTATTTAGATTGGAAAATTGAGGGGAAAATATTTATTTCGTGCTGTAGTTCGACTTGTGACAGAATATAAAAATTGGATAGACGAGAAATTAATTTTAGAGGAACCAGATACTGGGGCGAGGAAAAAAAATAGATTTGAAGAAAAGAAGGAACTTACGTTGAAGGTTGGACAATTTTTAAATTAATTTTCTATTACAAATCTACTGTTATCTTTAATGTTATTTGAAATCGAGTTATATTTTGGTAAAAAATAGTACCTTCCTTACCAGCAACCGATAATTTTTTTCGTTCCTTTTTTTAAATAATATGTAAATATTAGGTAATAATCAACAAAATTGCAACATCATTTACGTTCATGTTAACCAACAGTCTATAAATACGATTTCAAATTTAAAGACTGATGGTAATACAGTAATTATTAATATTATTAATAATTTTTTTCTGTTACTCAAGGACAGGTCCATTCTATTAATTGATCCACACCACAGGACGAGAGATAATAGAGCGTACATTTGGCAATTAATGAAAAATTTTCACGTTTTCAAAAAATATGACGACAATCTCAGGGAATCATTGGCGCCTGTTTGTCGCTATCAGTACGTAACTGCTCAACGGGTTATCGTACGTCAGGGGCATCCAGCTGAGGCACTTTATTTTATTATTACTGGACAAGTCGTCTTGTCAAAAATCGAAATCGACAATGTGACAGGTATTATTATTTCTCTCTTATACAAAGAAAAAATTTATTTAAAAAAAAAATTAAATATTACTTAAATATTAATCAACCAAGAAGAAAAACATTAATTAATTGTACTTTTATTAATAATAATTTACAAGTTTCTTCAAAAAAATTTTTATACAGGTGACAAAATAGAAACAAATGTTGGTATATTAAATTCGGGGGATACATTTGGCGAAATATCTCTTTTGCACAGGGTTCCGAGAACAATGACAATTACTAGTAAAAGTAAGTCTTATTGTTTAACATTTTATTTTATTCTAAATAGTCAGATTTTAAAATTCAAAATGGGCGATTCAATATGGCGGTTAATTTAAAAAAAATGGTTTGAATTCGCTTGAAAGTTGTCAATCGGGGGTTTTCGTGGTCGCTGAATACGAATTCGAAATCAGTTTTCAATAATTCAAAATGGCCGATTCAATATGGCGGAAAAATAAAAAAAATGGTTTGAATTCGCTTGAAACTTGTCACTCGGGGGTTTTCAGGCTCGCTGATAACGAATTTAAAATCAGTTTTCCAAAATTCAAAATGGCCGATTCAATATGGCGGACAAATTTAAAAAATTGTTTGAATTCGCTTGAAACTTGTCACTCGGGGGTTTTCGGGGTCGCTGATTACGAATTCGAAATCAGTTTTCAATAATTCAAAATGGCGGATCCAATACGGCGGACATGTTTCTAAATAACAAGTTTCAAATGAATCCGACCAATTTTTAAAACTCCTGTCGCCATATTGAATCCGCCATTTTAAAAATTATATTCCAAATGCGTAATCTATTTGATTTAACTAAAACTATAGTTAATTTTTTTTGTTTTTTCTAAAGCTCCCGTCGATTTACTGTACATCACACGTAAATATTTTAATCAAATTTTAAAATTCTCTCTTATGGAAGAATGGGACATACTTCAAGACGCTTTGAGCAATTTTAATTATTTCAAAGGTTGGGATGAAAATATAATGCGCGAATGTTGTATTCTCAGTAAAGTGAAAAATTACAAACCCAATGAGGTATTAATCCTACTATAGATTTTCAATCTAGTGTTTAGCAAAAAATGATTACATTACACTGAAAAAAAATTTATTTGATTCAAATAATAAATTTGATATTAATTAATTTACTATTATCAAATAAATATTTATTTGTATCAAATAAATTTTATTTGAGTCAATTAAATGGTATTTGATTCAAATACAGAAATTATTGATTCAATTACAGTTTATTTGATTTAAATAAAAATTATTTGGTTCAAGTAAATATTTATTTAATAATAAACAAGTAATCGCTAATTTGAGTCAAATAAATATTTTTTCAGTGTAATCGAGCGGATATAATAATTTATGTAATAATTTATGTAATAATTTATACAATAATTACAATAATTACAATAATTTATATAATAATTTATACAATTATTCTTTGTTATCTCTATAGATTATTATTGGCGATGGTAAAGGAATGGTGAATTACGTCTATTTTGTTCTTGCCGGTGAATGTAAATTAATTGAGCACATGATAGTAAGAGAGAAAAAATTTAAACGCGAAACTCAATATAATTTATATAATCCTGAATCAGAAGGTACAAAAATTAAGGACAAAAATAAGATTTCGAAAAATCAAACATTGACAGAAAACGATGAAAAAATTGATCAAGATAAATGGGGTGTATGTAAAAATTTTGCAAATTATTAATATATTTTACATATAGAATTATTTATCTTGATTTTTTAATTTTGTTGTAAAATATTAATTAAACATGTTTTTCGATTAAAAAAAAAAAATTTGTCTTTAGTTGGAGAGAATAAGAAGTTTTGAGTCAAAAAAACCGACGTCAATCACTGAATTGACTGAGTATTTGAAACGAAAACAATTTACAAGTAAAGATCGATTAAGTATGGCTACTGTGACACTTTTAGATGTTGTGAGTATAAAAATAAAATTGAAATAAACGCATTCAATTAATTATTAATTCCACTCACTGAATTATTCCTCTTTAATATATTTACAATTTTTTTTCCCCGAAATTTCTTAATAATGAAGAAAAAATTTAGTAGCGAAAAAATATTCAAGCTTCCCTTCATTTTTTTCGATTTAAATGTCAAAAAGGAGAAAAATTTTAATTGATGATAAATTTTAAATTAATGATAAAATTTTTAGATAAATCAATGGCATGAAATTACGGAAACTGCTAATATGCTTATGAAAAAGCCTTCGACAATATCGCAACAACAATATCCAAAAAACGTTCGCACAATATTTATGCAAATTTGTATATTTTACAGAGGATCCTGCTTTGCTTTAGGTAATCAATATTTCTCTTTAAAAATTTTTCTATACTAATTAAATAAAAAAAAATTTAATATTTTCGATAAGCAAACAAAAATTCGTCAAGTGATTAAATCATAATTAGAAATTTTTTTTTAAATTGTTGCCGTAACAGACAAGTAATATTATTATTTAGTGAGTTCGTTAATCAATTGAGATCCAATTTTTAAGATACAACTATTAAATAAAAAAGTACAATTTTAGCGATAATTAGATAATTAATATTAATGGGAATTTTTTTAGGTAATTTTTGTTAGTTATTTTTTGTAGATCCGTGTCAAAATTTTCGGTTCGATATATTAAATAATTTGGTTGATTTCTTTTACAAATTTTATAGTCTTCTATAGTACTACACTTTTCCAAATCGTGTAATATTTTCGTGTGTTAAAATTTAAGGATTTATAACTCCTTGTTATGATTTCGTAATTTTCTTGATATTTAGTAATAGAAAGATGCGACTAACCTGTGTTAATATTTTTTGAATAATAACAATATTCTATCTTCAGTTTAATTATTCATTTGGCTGTAGACTAACTTTTTATTTTATTTTCTTATTCTGCTTTTAATTCGTAATTTTTATTTCTTTTATCATTCTCGGTCCGAATTCTCGTCTAACTGTCCTTCTTGTTCTATTTATTCTATTCGTGATACACTCAATATCATATATGCTGTCCTTCCGGTCTGACGTATTTTTGAAAAGTCGTATGATTTCTGTCAAAATGTTTTTAGTTCATGACATATGAATAAACATTTGTATGTCACGAACTAAAAATATTTGACAGAAATTATACGACTTTTCAAAATTCCGTCAGACCGGAAGGACAGCATATATGATATTGAGTGTATTTGTGATATTTCTATTTTACTTTTGATATTTTATTTAGACATTCTACTTTTGTTCTCTCTTTAAAATCCATAGGGATAATTATAAGAATAGAGTGAGCGAGTCTGTAAAAATCGTCATGACGATAGAAAGAGATAGCAAGCGTACTTAACGTTCCCTTTTCTTTCTCTATATAATGACGCATGCGCCTTAACTGCAGACGAACTATGAACAGTAGGAATGCTTCTATTGACGCGCACGCGTCAAACGACAAGGACAGGAAAGGGGACGTTAGGCACACTAGTCGTCTCTTTTTATCTACATGACGCATTACTAGCGCACTCTATTCTTATATTTTTATTCTAAAATCTCTAACTACTTATTTGTATCCAACTCGTTCTTTGGGTAATATTTTCTTACATTAGAAATAAAATTTTTATTTCTAATTTTCTTACATTAGAAATAAAATTTTTATTTCTTATTTTCTTACATTAGAAATAAAATTTTTATTTCTTATTTTCTTACATTAGAAATAAATTGTTTACTTCTTATAGGTGAAGAAATGCGAAATAGACGAATAGTGTCATTAACTGAAGTAAGATGTTTACTAATTCCACGTTACTGGCTCTTGAAGCATAACCGGGCAAATATTTGGGAACGGGTAAAATTATTTCTGAATTCCAAATATCCAAATAGTGATGAATTACTGCAAAAGTTTGTCACTCACAGAAAGTAGGTTATATTTATAATATATTATTACAGGACATTTAGTCAGAAATATTTCAAAATAAAATACAAGGCCCTGCTGAAAATCCCCGTACAAGATCTTGTACAAGATCTTGTACAACATCTTGTACAAGAACTTGTACAAGATCTGGTCCAGAAAATGTACAAGTTCAGCATAAGAAATTCGAACAAGTTCTTGTACAAGAACTTGTACCAGATCTTGTACAAGATCCTGTATAAAAATAAACTAGTACAAAAATGTACCAGATTTTGTACATTTTCTTGTACAAGATCTTGTACAAGTTCTAATACTAGTACTTGTACAGGAACATGTTTATGTTCTTGTACAAGAAAAATTAAAAAAAATAATTTTGGGCATAAATCAAAATTTTGAAAATTTCCAATCATTAAGACTCTTCACTTAAGCATACTAAAAACTATTGCTCAGCTGTAAAGACTTAATTAAGCTACTGCGCAGCCATTAAAGTTTATAATTTTTTCTACACAAAAATAATGTACAAAGAAAATGTACAAGTACTTGTACAAGAACCTGTACAAGAACTTGTACAAGAATTTGTACATTTGCTTGTACAAGTTTACCTTCTTATACAGGAACTTGTACAAGGAAATGTACAAATTCTTGTACAAGAACTTGTTCGAATTTCTTATGCTGTACTTGTACATTTTCTGGACCTGATCTTGTACAAATTCTTGTACAAGATGTTGTACAAGATCTTGTACGGGAATTTTCAGTAGGGGGAATAAAAGAATTATTGACAATGGATAATTCTCTTGTAAGTCAGGTAATATCTAAAAAATCTATTAAATCTAACAAAAACATTTTTATTTTTCTCAGATGGACAAAATATAGACAAGGTTTAGTTGAAAGCATAATTGAGAGAAATGGTCGTCAAATATGTAATGATACGAATAAAAGTGATGTTCCATATTCAATAAGAATTAACGACATTTCATAAAATATTATTTCGTTAAAAATTACAATACGCATTCTTTTTATTATGTACAATAATTTATTACAAATTTTCCGTCATTTTTACTATAGAGTATAAAACTTACAGCAAATTATTGCATAAATAGTCATGAAAAATAAAATTTCAATTTTCCTATATCAAAATAGGTTTTGTTCAATAATTAAAAAAATATCTAACTTATACAAAAACTATAGAATTTTTTTTCTTTTAAAATATCTATTTACACACACAATAATAAATCATTCATGATACGCGAGGCAGAGTATATTAAGTACTTTGATAATTTTTTTTCAGCGCTACTTATTCTCTAAATATTATAAATGTTTATAAAAAAAAAATAAGCGTAAATTTATCGATAAATGAAAAATGTAATAAAAAAGCGATTTTAGTATGAAACGAGAGTAATCAAGTTCAATAAGCTCTGAGTAGTTAGTTCTATATAGAAACATTCCTTAGGTATTTTACAATATTTTGTCAGCAATATTAAATAGAAATTAAACTAATTTCACAAATATTCCAACAAATTCTAACCAAATAGCGATAAAAATCTCAATTTACAAAAATATATTTTTGTCAGGTAATTTAGATTTAGAAATTCTTTATAAAACGTCTGTGTATTTATGCGTACTATCGTATAAATTGCTAATTTCATATTTTTATTGCAAATTTACGTTTTCGATTTTTACTTTTCAATAGTTCTACTGACCATTTTTTATCGGATTCTCATTATTGGTTTAGATACTTATGGTAGGAGAAGGAGCGCAAGCGCGAGCGCGGAGTGGGGTCAATGAGAGTGAGTGAGATATCACAGTTTTTCTCTCTCACTCCGCGCTTGCGCTTGCGCATCTTACACATCAGTTTCGAATCCGATGTAAATGCAGTCATTTTGGATAATAAAAAATTTAATTAAGTACTTTAATTGTTTCACAATTGTTTCACCTATACATGAAAAAGTGAAAACCCGAAGTTTGAAAAAAAAAATTAAACAAGATTGTGAGTAAATCCTGTTTTCGAATTATTATCAATTCTTTGGCCTTATAATTTAATGAAGGTACCAAACGAGTGAAACTTGTGTCTAAAAATTCCACATTGCCAAATGTTTACAACAGTCTTTTTTTTAAATCTACTAAATTGAGATTATAATTTTCATTCGTTCTGTTAATGTTTTTGAAGAATGTAATTTTTAATGTAATGGGGCGTTCACTAATCCATAAACATTCACAGCCACTCTTCAAGTCAACGAAACATTTCATTACTTATATGAAAGTAATAAAAAAAATAGTTTTTCAAGATGGCACATTATTTAGAATAAAAAATCATTTGCTCCGTGTGTTTAGTTTTTCGTTTCGAATCACATGATTGAAATTCGTCTAATCGGATTTTTAATTACCGAAAGTTTTTAACTGTCTAAACATCAACCTCGTCATTATCCTTCTGATCCATAAAAATGTAACTGGGATTAGAAAACGATTGCACTGTGGAGGGAAGATCTTTTCTTAAATCGCTCTTTTGCTTCGGCATATTGACATAATTGTCCTGGGTGCGAATAATCGATGGAACACTATTACCATTCTTTATTTCCGGATAATCGACGTCGTCACCTTTCTGATTATCCAGTGATTGTCTAATGTCGGATGTATTACAGTAACCAAGATTAGGATCTGGTTTTTCCTCCATTCTCCTTCGCTTGGAATGTTCCTTGACGAACCTCGCTCGTTGTTCGTGGATGTTGATTGGCTTCAGATAGGGATCATCATCATCTTGCAGCATTGGTGAGGATTCGACAATTTCCTCTGAATCCGAATCAGATTTATTGTTAACGGGAGTTGGAAATCGAAAGTGTGTGTGATTAAAGTCCGGACCTGGACTATTGATCATAATGTCATCCTTGCCTGAAGGACTCATACTGAGATAGGCGGAATCTCCACGACCTCCGATACTTGGAGCATTCACGTAATCGTGACTTGGAGATGAGAGTAATGTATGATCGGGTGCTGCCATCATTTTTAGATAGTCACTCCTTCCCTCAAGCGCCATTGTGTTCATGTCCAGATAAGGTGTGTTCAGATCCATATAGTGCTGATAAAATCGAAACCATTGTTTTAAGAATTAGAATTAGCAATTGGAATTAAGAATTAGATACAATTAGGAATTATATTTAGGAATTAGTAATTGAAATTAAGAATTAGATACAATTAGTAATTATAATTGGAATTAGGAATTAGATACAATGAGAAATTAGTAATTTGACTTAAGAAATAGATACATTTAGGAATTAAAATTAGAAATTATAATTAGGAATTACAATTAGTAAGTGGAATTCAAAATTAGATAGAATTAGGAATTAGTAAGAGGAATTAAGAATTAGATATAATTAGGAAATAGTAATTTAAATTAAGAAACAAATACAATTAGGAATTATAATTAGGAATTAGAATTAGTAATTGGAATAAGGAATAAGATACAATTAGAAATTAGTAATTTCAATTAAGAATTAGATACATTTAGGAATTAGAATTAGGAATTAGAATTAGTAATTGAAATTAAGAATCAGATAAAATTAGGAATTATTATTAGTAATTGGAGTTAAGAATTAGATACAATTAGGAAGTAGTAATTGGAATAAGGTATTAGATACAATTAGGAATAAGAATTAGTAATTGGAATTAAGAATGAGATACAATTAGGAATTAGAATTAGTAATTGGAATTAGGAATAAGATACAATTAGGAATTAGTAATTTCAATTAAGAATAAGATACATTTAGGAATTACTATTAGTAATTGGAATTAAGAATTAGATACAATTAGAAATTGTAATTAGGAATTAGACTTAGTAATTGGAATTAAGAATGAGATACAATTAGGAATTAGAATTAGTAATTGGAATTAGGAATGAGATACAATTAGGAATTAGTAATTTCAATTAAGAATAAGATACATTGAGGAATTACAATTAGTAATTGAAATTAGGAATAAGATACAGTTAGGAATTTGTAACTTGACTTAAAAATTAGATACAGTAAGAAATTAGAATTACTAATTTGAATTAAGAATTAGATATATTTAGGAATTAAAATTTTATTTTTAATTAGATACATTTAGAAATTATAATTGGGAATTAGAATTAGTAATTGGAATTAAGAATGAGATACAATTAGGAATTAGAATTAGTAATTGGAATTAGGAATAAGATACAATTGGGAATTAGTAATTTCAATTAAGAATAAGATACATTTAGGAATTACTATTAGTAATTGGAATTAAGAATTAGATAAAATTAGAAATTGTAATTAGGAATTAGTAATTTCAATAAAGAATTAGATACATTTAGGAATTAGAATTAGGAATTGCAACAATTAGGAATTATAATTAGGAATTAGTAATTTCAATTAAGAATTAGATGCATTTATAAATTAGAATTAGGAATTACAGTTAGTAACTAGAATTAAAAATTAGATACAATTAGGAATATGTAATTTGTATTAGGAATTACATACAATTAGGAATTTGTAATTTGACTTAAATGATAGATACAGTTATGAATTATAATTAGGAATTGAAATTTGTAATTGCATTTAAGAATTAGATTCAGTTAGAACTTATAATTATTAATTTGAACTAAGAATTAGATATATTTAGGAATTAAAATTGTAATTTTAATTAGATACATTTAGGAATTAGAATTAGGAATTACAACAATTAGGAATTATAATTAGGAATTAGTAATTTCAATTAAGAATTAGATGCATTTATAAATTAGAATTAGGAATTACAGTTAGTAACTAGAATTAAAAATTAGATACAATTAGGAATATGTAATTTGTATTATGAATTACATACAATTAGGAATTTGTAATTTGACTTAAATGATTGATACAGTTATGAATTATAATTAGGAATTGGAATTTGTAATTGCATTTAAGAATTAGATTCAGTTAGAAATTAAAATTTGTTAATTTGAACTAAGAATTAGATACATTTAGGAATTAAAATTTTAATTTTAATTAGATACATTTGGGAATTAGAATTAGTAATTGGAATTAAGAATGAGATACAATTAGGAATTATAATTGGAAATTAGAATTAGTAATTGGAATTAAGAATTAGATGTAATTAGGAATTAGAATTAGTACTTGGAGTTAATTTAGATACAATTAGGAAGTAGTAATTAGAATAAGGTATTAGATACAATTAGGAATTAGAATTAGTAATTGGAATTAAGAATGAGATACAATTAGGAATTAGAATTAGTACTTGGAATTAAGTATTATAGATACAATTAGGAATTATAATTAGTAATTGGATTTAAGAATTAGATACAATTAGGAATTAGTACTTGGAATTAAGTATTAGATACAATTATGAATTAAAATTAGGAATTAAAATTAGTAATTGGAATTAAGAATGAGATACAATTAGGTATTATAATTAGGAATTAGAATTAGTAATTGGAATTAAGAATTAGGTACAATTAGGATTTATAATTAGTAATTGGATTTAAGAATTAGATACAATTAGGAAATAGTACTTGGAATTAAATATTAGATACAATGAGGACTTAGTACTTGGAATTAAGTATTAGATACAATTAGGAATTAAAATTAGAAATTAGAATTAGTAATTGGAATTAAGAATGAGATACAATTAGGAATTAGAATTAGTAATTAGAATTAACCATTAGATACAATTAGGAACATCGTATCACTATCAATGTTTAATCTTACCTGCTTCACGCTCTCCCCCAACAAGTCACCAATAGACTCGACTAATTCCGAAAACGACGGTCGCAAGATTGGTCTTGCTGTCCAGCACATCAGCATAATATCATACCTTAAAATTGAATTATTCCAATAATTGATCTCAACATTTTAAATAAGTAAAATTTAAATTGCTGAATTGCTAACAAAATTGCAACATCTGCCAACTTACATTTCCTTTGTAGCATATTCGGGTTGCTCCAATCTGTAACCCTCGATCAGCTTATGATACTGCGTCTCTGCGTCAATACTGTAATAGGGTGTTTGCGCTAATGTGAAAAATTCCCACAAGACAATTCCAAAGGACCAAACGTCCGACTGAGTGGAAAACACCCTATCGCGAATTGATTCAATTGCCATCCATTTTATCGGCAGAAGAGCATCGCCCTTTTTCTTATAATTATTGTCCTTGTACATTGTCTTCGCTAAACCAAAATCACAAATCTTGACAATATTGTTTTCCGCTAGTAAAATATTTCTCGCTGCAAGATCTCCATGCAAGACCTAAAATCATAAAAATAGTCTGCTGATTTAGTTGGAACATACAGCGTGACGTTGCAGAAATTTTCAATAAACATTTTTCTTATTTTAATAACAAAAATTAAAATTTAACGCAAATAAACAACAACACCCAATAGATAAATATTAAACAAAACAGTCCAATTGGTGATCACTACAATTCTCAGGTCGAAGTTCATAATTGTTTTTAATTTCTATTTCTCTAATTATTTTCGATCCATTAATAATTCCAAATTTGGAAGCTGAAAACTGTCTTTAAGGGGAGGGTCCAAGTTCCATCAGATTTAAATTATTATGAACATTAAATTTTTTCAATAATTTTTGCTAAAAGTAAAGTGAAAGCACCTGTAGTTTTTACTACTGTTCCAGAAAGAACAGGAAATTTGGTTTTATTATTTTCTCCAAAAACGGATTTCCAATAATTTAGTTCAAAGTTAGACGCCTCAGCCGAACTTGGACCCAGCTTTAAAGTTGAAATTAACCTACAACATTTTTAGTAACTACGCTCCTTATTTTGGCGTAAGAATACAAGATATTTGGAAGATACAATTTATAATTTAGTATATAAAATTCTCGCTAATATTTAAATTATTATTCTTTTCTTGATTATTAATTTCTTGCGTTTTATTTCTCAACATCCCTATCTTCTATTTTTTCTTCCTTGCGATAAATTTTAGATTGTAATATTTTAATTTTAATATGATTTTTGTGTTTGATCGATTTTGAGGTTCAGTTCAACAATCCAAGTGTTGAGAAATATTAAAAAATTGTCTTGGACTAAAATACTTTGTGGCTAAAATTTGTGTTAATTTTTTTGTATTTCTTGTCATTGTTTTAATTTTAGAATTAATATTTATACGATCGTGTAAAAAGTCCATTAGAACAGAAAGAAAAAAAAAGTTCAGCCAATTATTTAATACACAATTATCATGCATTTGATGAAAATAAAAATTGACTTATCAAATTGGAAAATAACATTTAACAATGAAGATTAGCGGAAACGATTTTACAAAATGCTTACCTTACGTTCGGAGAGATATTCCATTCCGCGAGCAACCTGAAATGCCCAGGATGTTAAATCCTGTGTGCAGATGGGTCTTATATTCTTATCTTTGTAATCGCCCCGATAATTCGTTCGCCAATCGGGTTGAGATGAAGTATTGGTCATACTCATTTCTCCTGTTGCTAAAGTAACTCCCTGAGAGTCTTGAGTGTAAGTCACCGATTCAATGGTAGGCCGGGTATTATCCGAATTATGACTATGACTAGGAGAAAAAGACAATGCAGCATATTTTACCCTGCATAGTGAAAAAAAAGAGAGAGAGAGAGTGTTAACACATTTCCCACACGTACCAGCACCTTGAAGAGTTTTGTATTAAAAAAAATGTTTATTGCAGTTGTATGGAAATTACTATTTTCATCGGATGCTTAATAGGTTAAGATACTCAACCTAGGAGAAAGAGCGCAAGCGCAGAGTGGGGGTAATGCGAGTGAGAGAGACATCGCAGTTTTTCTCTCTCACTCTCATTGACCCCATTTCGCGCTTGCGCTCCTTCTCCTAGGTTAAGTATCATAACTACCAATTAAGCGAGCGATTCAGTCATTTTTTGAGTTCAGTAATTTTTTTTTCCTACTGTCCATTAAAAGAACGTTAAAATTAATATAATTGATAATGCTTCACATATTTCTGCCTAAATGATTAAAAATGAATTTAAAGAAAAAAAAATAAACAAACAAACAATTTCTTATTTCTTCAAGTTGAAACGAAAATTAAATTAATTGTCCGTTATTAGGTTCATTGTTGGTCTGCTACTGGCATTACACGATAAGACTCAAGTTGACCTCAATTGACTTTTCCACACGGTCAGTTACCACGTTTGGAAGAAAGTTATTATACAAATCATTTAGTAACAGTTTTCTATGGTAGTTCACATGCACAAGACTTAGATATTTCTCAATATTAATTATAAAGGAAAAAATTTAATTTCAGTTATTTTATATAATTCACCTCATTTGGAAAGTTAAATAAGAAGCTGAAAATTTTACTACAAAGATGAAGCGCACATGCGGTAATTGTTTGATTTATTTAATTGCATGTTGAGTTAATATTTCAAAAAAAAAGAACGCTAACAAATAGAGACAATTAAAAAATGTTAATTTTAATTTAGAAGTAATATCAAATCATTTTGATTAAAATTATAGAACTAGGGGTTTTATTGAATTAGGCAACGATACTTAACTAAGGAGCGCAAGCGCGGGATAGGGTCAATGAGAGTAAAAGATAAAAACTGCGATGTCTCTCTTACTCTCATTATCCCTACTACGGCGCTTGCGCTTCACTGCTTCTAAGTTAAGAATCAGTTTCAACCCATTTACATAATCTCAAACTAAAAATTTGTTTTTAACAACAAATAAAACTATAATTAAGAATGATGTAGATATTAAATTTGAAGAAATATGGCTGTACAATTTTCAAACAAAAAAATTATTTCGAGACAAATTTAAATTTAATATTTAAACTATAATTAAATTGATTTAATTAAATTTAAAATTAATTAATTAATTAAATTTTTAATTAAATTATTTTTATTATTGATTTAATTTCCTTAAAAATTATTGAGAAATTTAATTTTGTTGTTAAATAATAATTATTTAACTTTTTGTATTTTTTTGTTTATAGTTTTGTAAACGATTATAATTTTTATTCAATATTTAATTCCTGAAAGATTCTCTACAATTGTGTTCGTTAAATTTTGTGAAAAATATTTTGTTCAAAAGTTATTAAACAAATAAAATTTGCATGTTTTATATTTTTTAAACAAAATAATATTTAACAAAAGTTAACAAGCAGAATTGTAAGGAGAATGTTTCAAAGGTTTGTTTGCTTGTTTGTTTCTTCACAAAATTAAATGATAATAAAAAAGAAATTAAAAAAAAATGAATAAAAATTTTTTTTTAAATAATAAATTAAAATTACAATTGTTCAGTAACGAAACAAAAAACATAAAATTAGTAATTATTATTTGACAACAAAATTTGGCTAAAAATAATTTTTTTTTAAATGCATAACTGAATCTTTCAAGATTTAGTATAAAATTCATTTTAAATATATTTTTGTTTGGTAATAAAATTAATATTAGTACCAGTAAATATTAATTAAATTATAAATTTAAATTACAAATTTAAATTATAAAATAAATTCAAAATAAATTCAAATTACAATTGCAATAATAAATATTAATTTATTTTGAGGTTATGTTCTGGTATTAAACCTTTCTTAAGCTTGCAATCTAACTGAAGTTAGTATTCTTAACCTAGAGGAAAAAAAAATTGAAAACCAAAATGCCATTTACTAGTAAATAATTAACATACCTGTTTACATCGTCGTAATTATTCGTTTTGGACAGGATATCCTGACCAATGTTAACGTCCAATTTCCCCGTGGTAGGATCAATTTGATCTATAAAATCGCCTCTATGTCGAAAGAGGTAATTATGCAGATTCCCAAAGTGACAGTATTCTACAATGACTAATAGTTCACCTAAAATAAAAATTAATTTTTAAAAACTAACTATATTTTTCAAAAAGTATTTTTTTGGCACAGTTAATAAATCCGCACATATTGTGTCATCAGATTTACAAAATATATAAATGGCCGAACTTTTTTCGAAATTTTGATCAATTTAAAAATTGTCACTCGCGTGAGATACTTAACTAGGAAGAAGGAGCGCAAGCGCCGGAGTGGGGTCAATGAGAGTGAAAGAGAAAAACTACAGTGTCTCTCTCACTCCCATTATCCCCACTCCGCGCTTGCGCTTGCGCTCTTTCTTGTTAGTTAAGTATCTTTCGTCCTAGTTAAGCAAACGAAGTAAATAGTAATAATAATTATTATTTAAGAATAATAAAGTTATTATTATGATTATTGTGATTATTATGATTATGATTATTATGATTATTATGATTATTATGATTATTATGATTATTATTATTATTATTATTATTATTATTATTTAATGTCATCAAAAGAATAAAAGTACGTTACGTTTTTCAAGGCGTAGCAACTGAAAATATGCATTCTGCATATTTGTTTCACCTAATTAAAATCCCAGAAGGGGGTCTAATGAAATGGAGTGTAATTGTATTAACGTTAACGTCCTGTCGACAAAATGTTTTACATTCGGATTTCATATATACGTTTCCCGAGACCTCGAAAATTTTGTTCAACGTTTTCATACAAAATTCTCCTTCTCCTCTGTGCATGTATATGAATAATTTTCTATATATGAAACATTGTGTGTCATATTTGACGAGAAATTAATGCGATAAAAATGAAAATTTAAAGAAGACAATAGAGGAAAAATTAAAGTTTCGTACATGATGGGAATTTTTTCAAAAATAGACACAAAAGGTGAAAATATAATTATAGTTTAATTATAGTTTATAATTTAATAAGTTGACAATATTTATGTGTTTTTTTATTTAATTGATTTTTTTTTAATTTCTGTATTATAAATTTAGTTTGTTTATTTTTTTTTATTTATTTTTTTATTATCCATTTTTTTAATTTCTGTATTATAAATTTAATTTGTTTATATCGTTATTATTATTTTTTTTTATTTCTTTATTAAAAATTTAATTTGTTTATATCGTTATTATTATTTTTTTTTATTTCTTTATTAAAAATTTAGTTTTGTATTGAAAACAATTGATAATTATTTAAATCAGAAACTTGGAAATATTTACTTTTCAAATTTTCCCGCGGTTATTTTCGTACTGGCGCTGTTACAAAGGTTGGCACCACTGACAATGCCAGAGGCATATACATAACCTGAAAAGTGACTTACATTTGACGTATTTGACGTATATGAAAATATTTAACATTTTTTATAATACATTTCTTTTATTTTATTATCATTTGTGAGTTATTGTTCGGTAATTAGGAAAATAATTTTCCATTAAATCTGAAGTCGATTAAAATAAAAAAGACTTGAAGGGAAATAGTGAATAGAAATAGTTCTTTTTATTCATAAATTGCATCAATCATATTTTATTTTAATTCTTTTTCGTTTGCGTTTCTTTCCACTATATTTATTTCCTGTTTTCTAGTATATTTCTTATCTTTCCAAGCAATTAGCTTTTTACTTTTTTTTCCTCCAAATGTTATCGATTTTCTATTATTTTCCATTCTTCCACTATGCCTGCTTTTTATCCCTTTTCTCTATTTTATAAAGTTTTTTCTAAAATTTATTTTTTATTTCTTTCTATCCTGCATTTTAGTATTTTTCTTCTTCTTGATCAACGATAAATACTATAAAAGTTTACAAAGCTCAGAAATTCGTTTAAACCAAAGATTATATTTTATTCAAAAAAAAAGTTAAATCTTTGAACCTTTTTTTTCGAAAAAATTTGCAAAGTTTTTCGACTTTAATCGAAAAAAGCAAAAGGGGAAATGAGAAAAAGTTGCAAAGTTTGCAATTAGTTTTACAGTTTGGTTTTTAAAGTGGAAATAAAAGGACCCAGATTCATATCATTATCGAGGAATAAAATGACCAGAAATTCTCGGGAGAATAAGAAATTATTGGTTGAATCTTGAATGATATTTCGGAAAGTTTCTTTCCTGGGATTCAT
>JUFY01034799.1:0-16298 GCA_001855655.1 Leptopilina clavipes
GCATCCTTGATGAGTTAAATCGTGATCTCACACTCATCAAGGATGGTCCCATAATTAGGACGCTTCGCTGGTCTTTCAATGCTGGTAAACTTTCGTTTCCCCACCATTGTGATCACAATCAATAAAAAAACAACAAAAAGGAGAGTAATTAAACAGAATAATAACAAAAAAGAACAATACAAAACTATAAAAATAATTAACACCTCACTTAAAAGCTAATGCACTTAAAAGCTAAATTATAATCTAAGAGAACACAGAAATTAGCACAATAAAACGCTTACAAACTAAATCTTAATGTAAGAGAATGTAAAAAAAGCTTACAATCTAAATTCTAATCTAAGAGAACGTTAAAAAAGAACAATACAATAATACAAAAACGCTTACAAAATAAAATCTAATCTAAGAGAACTCAAAAAATGATGCAAAGTAAAAGTCAGAATACTGTAATCGGTGTTACCTTAGCTTCATCTATTCTGTGTGAGCTCACAGATTACAATGAGAAATTTGCTTGCGAAACTCTCATTTATAGTCTGAAACCCCCACTCTAATACCCAAAAATTCCCCACTATTACCTTTGCGCATGCGCAGCAGACTACTTAAGCCCACTTCTATCTTTCACGCATATACATCACCCCCCCCCCTCCTAAATTTCATACATGCGCTTTTGATATTTACCCCTTCTTGAGTTTCACGCATGCGCATTCAACATTTTTACACATGTGTATTCAACCCCACTTTTACCCCAATGGATAAGCAAAATAAATATACAGGGTGTCCGAGGCGAGGGTGTACATATTAAAGGGTTAGAGTCTTTAGTGAAAAACAAGACGAAATGTCCTTTGCAGCTTTTAAAAAAAATTTATTTTTTTCGAGTTATTCAATAAACTAATTCGATCAATCAGACGCAGCGTAATGACTTGTTAGAGGCAGTGGTAGTGGCCTGCCCACTTGGATGCTCCTCTACCGTAAGTTCTCACTCGAGTGAAGTACTTTTAAATAAAGTATAATAATTTTATGAAAATTTAAGTCAACAGATAAGCATCTTTGACAAGCGTCTGTGATAAATATTATCTTCGAATAAAAATAAGCAAATAATGTTAACCGTAATTTTTATAAAATTAATCCGGCGCTCTTTGTTCTGGTGTCGGCGTTCTTACCCCCGCTAATGACACCTCTGGTATCAACACTCTGGGTGGAGTCGTGAGACTTTCCACTGTGACCCAGGGTGATGAATTCGGTCGCCACATATGCGCTATGCCTCGGAGTGGGGACGGCTCCGGTGTCGGCGACCTAGGCGTCAATGGCGTCGGCGACCTTCTTGGAGTCCCCAACTCAATGAAGGGCGGAGACGCACGGGGTGGCGTTGGAGGCAACGGCATCTCATTGCCAGGATTCTGCAACTAAAGAAAATATTAATAACTAATTAATTAAACACTTAATTACTTAATTATTAATACTTACGTTGTACGCGGACACCATCCTCAAGATGCATTCGTCCCAACTATGCGGTCACCCCCACCATGCACTCTGACGATCACGCGTTGCGGCAACAAAGTGTAACTACTAAGTTGCTACTACAGTGTCGGTAACGCGCGAAATTTAAATTTAAAACATAATTGTTCAATTTCTATTAACATTTATACATTGTTATAAAAGATATAAGAAAATAGTGTATATAAATAATAATATTTACATCACAAAATGTATACAAAAATGAAAAAAGAATTTTTACTTTTGAAAATAGACATTTTTAGGATAAAAAAAATATAAAAGACGAGTCTTTTCTAACATCCAATATCCTTAGATCCTGTCGAGCTTTACCGTAGAAAAGTGTTAAAAGGTGAACTAAATTGAAAATCGATAAGCCGTTCGTAGCTTTAAGTTCTATGGCTTTGAAATTGGTCACCTACTTTAATGGTACATCATAATATCGAGATCCATGGTTTATTAAAACTTTTTAAACGCACTTTTCATATAGAGTAAGATATAAACTCGAAATTAAAAAAAATTCTTTTTCAAATAATTACAATGTCCGGTACAATATATTACAAAGGAATTTAAAATCATTGTAGCATTTTTACCTTCTATTGAATTTTTAACATTCTTTTTTAAAAAAATATGCATACTTTTTTGAGTGTTTCATATATATCAAATATAAATTTCCTAGTAAAAATTTTAATCAAATTTTACTAAGCTATGTTAAACAAAATGAAAAGCCATTATGAACTTAATATAATATCAAACATGAAAATTCAGAATTATTCAAATCATATTATTATTATCAATAATCGATATTGAAAAAAATATTTTGTCCTCATCTCTATGTAGAAGTGTAAAATAATTATTTTGAATTAAAATGATTATTAATTGATTATATTAATAATACGTAAAAAAAGGCATTTATTATTTCAGCTTGATAGGTTTTAATAAATCATATTCCCTATTTGATAATTTAATAAAGAAAATTTTATTCATATATATTGTATTTTTACGTATATATATAACACTTTTTATATTATATTCCGATAAATTTCGATGGGGCTTTTTATGCTCTTTTAACTTCTACCTGTGTTTTTAATAATTACTTTAAGCTCGTTAATTGTCTAGAAATATTCATAAATATTTCAATTCTATGCACATAAATTAAACAACAATTTTTCCTCATTTGAAGATGAATTATCATTTTTTGTAAATTTTAAAGCTTTTTTGGTAATTATTTGAAAATTGTTCTATACCATAAAATTAAAAAGTAAATAAAATGAAGAAAAACAATGTTTTCTTTAATTTTCAACAGATAAATGGAACTTATTCCAAATAGAAGATTCTTAATTCTAGTAAAGAAAATAATAGAGAATAATTGAGAGATTCACTAGATTTCTTTATAGGGATTTTGTAAGAAAATTTAACTTTTCAAAGTGAAATGAAAAGTATGAAGTTTCTTATCCGTGAAGAAAGTTTTTTTTAAAAAAGATTCTCTACTACTCATGTCTCGGGATTATGCATAAACTTTATTTTTCTTATTCTACTTTTTCTACGCTCTTCTAAAGTTAAAACTTTTTGTATATGTACATTTGAGTGCAAAAAACGTGATTCATTCTTAAAATCCAAAAACTAAACAAACAAACAAAAATTTTTCGCTCTATTTTTCTCTTATCAATATGCGCAATCACGTGCAAAGCATTTCGTGAAACAACCACCTTGCACTCGTTACTGTCAACGTGCATCCAGTTTTAACTGATGCTGCCATTATTGTCACCGAGTTCACTTTTTAAAAACTTTAGCCTGCTTTAAACTACATTGTAGAATTCTCTCAAAAGCTTTTAAAAAATTAGAGTGAACAATTTATACCTCAGAAGCTTTTTGCCGAGGTTATATTCTTTAAAAAGAACCAAATTATTTTTTACGAACGCATAAACATTGTTCTTTATACAAATGTCAATTTTTTTTCTTAAAACTTATTATTCTTTCTTCTTCTTCTTCTTTTTACATAATTTTATACCCATTTAAACTAATTTTACATAAATTGGTAAAAATAGTGAATTAAATTACATTAATAAATTTTACAATAAAGGAACATACTAAGTATTAAAACATTGCATGATAATAAAAATAATGGTAGAAATAATACATTAAGTTAAAAGCAATAAATTTGAAACAAAAATTAAGTTTTATTATTACATTTTATTTATATAACTGTAGCAGTAAAAGGTTTTTTTAGTAGCTTCGAAAATCAAATATTTTCACGTAATATTTCTTCTTGTCAGAAAAGTCACAAGTTATCTTGATCGTGTCAGTTTTTAACCGGAAGGTTTGTTTTGATTCTAATTCCAATGGGAAATTAAGCAACCGACGCGATTTGTCAAAGGGCGAAATTGACAGACAAACGACACTTTTGGGATTAAAGCATTAATAAAAGTAAATTAAAAAATTATGCAAAGAATAACGAACATTGCAAAAAAAGAAAAAGAAGAAGAAGAAGTAAAAAACTCTTGTTGACACATAGAGAGCGGTCAGAAACTGTGGATCACGTGACACTTTGAGGAAAAGTGTAGCATGTCGCGCGGTCTCGTTTTTCCAGTACGTCTGTCTGCCATAAATTTCCCAGAGCGAAACAAAAAAACTATGACCCCACGTCTTTTTTTAGGTTACAAGAGTGACTCTATAGAAACAGGAGAGACGAATGATGGAATACTCAATGGAAAATATTCAATTTACTTGAAATTGAATATTGAAATATACCATTTCGAATATGTATGATAACAAAATTATGTGAAATTTCCCAATGATTGCCTTATATTTTCCAATGAAATCATAATTTTCTGGTTTTATATTAGATTATTCAGTACATATACGAATTGCACATGATATAACGCTACTGAAATCATATTTCTTTTATGTCATTTCATGCATTCATTTTCGTTAAATGAAAGAAAAAAAAATTCCTCAATTATCTACTGAAATATTTTTGTATTTTAATTTTTAATAATCGTTAATACAATGTAATTAAAAATAAATAAAAAGTAGTAAACATGATTGTATCGAATATTATATTAATTCTTTTACACACTTGCAAAAAAATTAAAACAATTTTCCCACATAAGGAATCAATAATTAACTACATTTTTAATTATAATTTTTAATTTAATTTTTCTTAAAATTTTTTAATTATTATACTTTTAATTTTTAGCAATTATTTAACAGAAATGATAGCAAACAGTGCAATTTTATATGTCTAAATGTCAGCAATTGAAAAAATTATGATGTACCACAAATAATGATGTGAAGAAACTTTTATAAAACGAAGAGCTTTGCTCAGAATGACTAAAATTAACTCGCCCTAAATGTGCCAAATTAGATCTCGTTTACAGAAAACCGTGAATTTAAGAACAAAATTTAACGGACAATTATAAATTATACGCTGAAAAATGAAACCAGTCTCCATGGATTTTTATTTCCTTAATGCGATAATTTTTTATGACTCACGGTTTAAGGCAGAAAACTACCTTGGCTGAATAAAAGGAATTTTCACTTAGTAATGATTTAGGTAAGAAGCAATTTTTAGATAAAGGGACTATTAAAAATAATTGTTATAAATTATCACACCACGAGTGAATTTTAAATTGTTTTTATAAACATAACACTATTTTTCAATCACTAATTTTTTCCCCCGATTAATTATTATAGTTAAACACCAAAGAAACGTTTCATTTCACTTGAATTTCAATTAATTCGTTTTCTGTTATTTTATTAAAATAATTTGTAAATCTCTTACTATCAACATTCTGCTACAAACTTTATAGTCAAAATATAAAAAATCTTCTAACTTAAATAATACGATCAATTTAAAAGCATTTTTCTCATTAAAGAAAATTAGAACTACTTCAATTTTTAGATTTAAAGAGAAATATTGATTAAAAAAAGTTCAAATTGTTTAAAATACTAATGATCAAAATAGAGATCCCGCAAAAGTTTCTTATCACGACTCATCTTCCGGCACGCACTGCTCGAAGCTTTTTGGCAGCAGGCCTACATTTCTTCCGGATATTTTTATCACATTCACGTATCGCCCTAAATCGTTTTAAGCTTAAAAATATAAGAAGAAAAATTATATCTAATTTAAAATTTTTCAAGGTTGATTTAAAAATAAAACTTACGAGAATTAAGGAACAATTGAATATTTTAATTTTAAGATAATTTAATTGTCTGATAATTTTTTTTTCCTCTATGAATAATTAAGTAGTAATCATTATTTTGTATGATTTGTCAAAATTATTTGATGTTAATGGGAATTTTTTTTATTAAAGATTTTTTAAAACACATTTTTGCAAAATTTTTAGCACACACGTGCTCACAAACAAGAGGACAAAAGACCTCCGACGGATATCCATTGATGGATCAACGTCGGATGATGCGTCGCACGCGAAGTCCGACCAGCGACTGAGCTTTCGGAGTTGGTTCTTCGCTCGTGAACGTTGTGATACGACAGTGCATGTTCAGTTCAGTCCGTCCAGCCAACGAAGCATTAACTACTGATCGCGCAACTTGATGGTTTATAGCTGAGATTAAAGGTGTGCAAGAGAACACGAGAAATTTTAATTACTTCTACTATGAGTCTTTTTTAATTAATATTGAACATGTGAAAATTTTTCTAGATGAAAATAAAAAATTTTATACCAGAAATTCTTTGCAACCTTGTATAAAGTTCGAAGACTATAAAAACATACTTTCTACAAATAAACCGCCTTTCAGAATGCTTCGAAAATTATTAGGAAATATTTTATCGAGGCATAATGACATTGGATCAAATTGGAAAAATATTAATCGCTTTTTCAACTTTAAACAATTTACAAGGTCTTATGAGCTTTTGAGACATGAAAAATTAATTAATTCATCCCTTTGCTAAATCCTTGTAACATTTGAATTACTATTACCCTGATGATGATTCTAGTTTAAAGCTAAAGTAGATATTGCGCTTCAGCTCGGACGGAGAACCACAACGCTTGGTATTTCTCGCATTCATCGAATTAAAGAGAAGTTCCTCTATTAATTCGAAGAATAGTTTATAAAATAATTTGTTCATCTGAACATAAAAGTACTTACCTCTGGCCTTCTTGAGTAGCGATGAATCCCTCGATGCCTGGTTTAATGTTACGATTTGGTTTTCTAAGTTCACTACCTTTTCGAAGATTTTCAAAACTGCTTCGACGAATCTCCTGCTCCACCTGAAACAGAAAAAAGGTTTAAAATTTATTACAGCTCTGCTATTCTTGTTCTTAACATTTATAATTATCCTACACTTCAATAAAATAAAAATGCATTTGAAATATGATCAGGGTTTAATTTTCGTCAATTATATTTTCTTTTACATTAATTTAATGATTAGGATTCTGTAATATATGCTCTTACTGAATAGAATATATTTATTTGTTTAGGAGAAGCAAATGTGATAGTAAGGAACTTGTGACAAGTGGAATAATAACTTTCTATTCATTCTCTTCTCAAACAATTATATATTCCTCATGTTTTGTACACAAAACACGCTTGCCAGAGAGCTCCATTTCAAGCACACTTTGATCTTGTTGCACTTACTTTGTACTCAGCGAGTTTTCAACTCTAGTGCAGAATTATGCACCTCAGCGGATATACATATCTGCAAATCGTAAAGCGTGTACCTTATTCGTGGTTTTAATTCTATACTTGAAAGTAAATTAGGATCTTCTTTCATTTCTCTAGCCTATCCTCTAAGCATTACAGCGGTACTATTATACAAGTAGACGAGATTAAAAATAAAAAGTAAACTTTCATTACATCCTTGAAAAGTAATTTGTATAGCGTAAAACCAAATCCCACTTTAAAAGAATATACTACTAGAGAATTAATTGTCTAAATTAATTAATTAATTAATGCAACAAGAGTAAAAATGAAAAGTATTCGCGTTTTTTTTATAAATCTATTTAATATTTAACTAAAAAATTATAATACAATTCGACCGATGTTTATTCACCCATAGAGCACAATAATATCCATTGTGCAGTGAACTTGTACTACTTGCGGTCTGTCCGACATCCCTTCTAAACCGCTTATACTACTTACAAATTTTTATCTCGTCATACATGTGTTACTAGTAACTGAAATTTTACGAATCTTCAATGTAACATTACCGTGATATTCAGGCAACATTACCTTTCTTTTAAATGCAAATGCTTTACATTTTATTATACTTACATCCTCTTAAAATACGACTTAAAATTCAATACTTTACAATTGTTATGCTCTCTAAATTTGAATCAGCGAAAACCACTGATTTTCCAGCTATAAGTATACCACTGATTCCAATTAGCGAGTATACGCTGATGAATCAGTGACAAGTCAGTGAAATTTCACTAATTCATCAGCGTATATACGCTGATTGAAACCAGTGGTATACTTATCGCTGATTCAAATTTAGAGAGTGTATCTATACTGTTACCTAATAATTAAAATACCTTTAAAAATCCTCGCATTAACTCCGAATCTCTACTGACCACGGGGACTTTAAAAACAGGTATGGGAAGTTACAACTCTTGTGTTGGAAGCATTGCATCTAGTGGAACGCATTTAGTACAAATAGTTCCTTAGTGGTGCGCTTGAATATATACTTCCCTTCCTATCGATTGTAGCGCACAGCTGGGGAACTAGCCAAACTAAACGCGCTCTTTACACCATCTGTCTTTTATCAGCAGAATCTTTATAATGGACATTTTCTTTATACATAAAACTCTGTACACGCCTGCCCATCTACATTAACGATAATCAATGAGTATAATTTTGTTCCCTAAAAACCGGTGAAAATATTGAAAATTTACTTATTTTACAGCAGTGAAGGATAAAAATCTACAAAAGCCAGAATGGCGGCTTTTGAAGGTAAGATATTTTCTTTCTTAATATACTTAACCCTGTAGTACGAGCTTCTTGGTATCTGATAGCAATCTTTTCATTTCTCTCGTAAAATAAGAGAGGAATAATTTCTTTTTGCAGGTTAATTAGCACTATCAAAATTCTGTTTCTGTTGTTTATATATATGTATATTAGAGAAATAAAGATTTTTAATTCTGAGCAATTTCGATACTATTTAATTTCCTTTCAGTTTCATTTCAAAAGAACAATTTTATTAATTTAAGCCTAAGATTATGTGGTTAATCTCCTGGTAAGAAGGTTGATTAAAATATATTTAAATGTTTACATAAAATTTCAAAAATGACATTGATTTGATGAATTTGATGAATCCCTAGAACATTACAGGGATATCCTTAATGTCCATAATATGTTATTAGGGTAGCTGAAAACAATTACTAATTACTACTAGAAAATTTTTTGTAGATAATTTATTGTATTCCTCATTAACAATAACATTTTTTTTTCTTTAAGAAATGGGAGTTTTGCCCGAATTAGGCAAAGCTGTTGAAGAAATGGAATGGATGTAAGTACAATTTCAATTCTTTTCTATTGTGGATATTCCCTTACAGCATCCGAATATTTCAGGACATCTTTCGGACGTCCTAGGGATATCAATAGGCCAACGTAAATTAGGATATCTCTAGGATGTCCTCAGGATATCTATGGATATCCTGCTGCTTGAATATCCATAAGACGTCCATCAGATATCCTCAATATCTCTTGCTGTTAAGGTTGTATTTTCATGCTAAAATTCTATTAAAGTATTTTTAAACATTGGTAGAAATTATTTCTATGTTATAAAATAATATCATAAAAATAATTTCAACATTCATCAAGGCTTCCAACTGATGTCCAAGCGGAAGCAATACCTTTAATTTTGGGTGGTGGAGATGTTCTAATGGCTGCCGAAACAGGAAGTGGCAAAACAGGAGCATTTTGCCTGCCAATCATACAAATTGTTTGGGAAACTATAAAGGATTTGGAATCTGGAAAAGGGTCAAAATCTTCAGAAGCTCAGACTTGTAATTCATTAATTTCTATCTATTTTAATGGCATATCTCAGGATATGGATTCAAATTGTTAATTTAAAAACTGAATTTTTCATTTTCAAATTAAAAAGATTATTATCTGTTAAAAAGAATCCTAACAGTTACACATTCCTGGGATAAGCTCTTAATCATCAGATTCAATTTAATAATTGTCTTTGTTTCTTTAATGAAAATCCTTAAGCTCCTCATTGGCTTCTAAGTATGTTTGATCGAGGATCAGCATTAGCGGTAACTCCTGATGGATTACTTTGCCAAAGTCGAGAACCTCGCGATTGGCATGGTTGTCGTGCTAATAAGGGAGTACAAGGAAATGGGAAATTTTATTACGAAACTGTTGTCACTGATGAAGGCCTCTGTCGTGTCGGATGGTCTACAGCTCAGGTGCTAAAAATTCTTAAAAACTAATACTTAAATTAGTAAATTCTTTTGACAATAAATTGTTTTCCATTACAAATTTTAGGCTGCCTTAGATTTAGGAACTGATAAATTTGGTTTCGGTTATGGTGGTACTGGCAAGAAATCGAATGCAAGACAATTCGACAGTTATGGAGAATCATTTGGAATGCATGATGTGATTGGATGTCTTTTAGATTTACAAAAGGGAGAAATTAGATTCACGAAAAATGGTGTCGATCTGGGTACAGCATTCACTCTAAATGGGCAACAAAAATCAATGACATTCTTTCCGGCAGTGGTTTTGAAAAATGCAGAAATGTCTTTTAATTTTGGTGCTCAACCATTTAGGCATCCGCCGCCAAATGGTTTTGTAGCATTATCATCAGCATCAAAAGAAAATGTTAAAAATAATCCCAATAATACATCAGGCAGTAAAGTAGATGATTCGAAACCAATGAATAATGCTCCTCAAGCTATTGTGATCGAACCATCTCGTGAATTAGCTGAACAAACATACAATCAGATCCAAAAGTTTAAAGGTCACATCAAAGATCCAGTTGTTAGGGAGCTATTAGTAGTCGGTGGGGTTAATATCAAGGAACAAATTGCAGTTTTGAATGCAGGTGTTGATATTGTTGTCGGTACTCCTGGTCGTTTAGAGGATTTAATTCAAGGTGGATATTTATCTCTCACTCACTGCAGGTAAATTTGTTCCCCAATTGCTAACAATTGCTAAAAAATCTTCATGCATTTGGTTGTAATATGTTACTTATTTGGAAAACAGATTCTTTGTCCTGGATGAGGCCGACGGTCTTTTAAAACAAGGATGTAAAGATATGATAGATCGTTTGCATAAGCAAATTCCAAAAGTTACAAGTGATGGTAAACGGTTGCAAATGGTTGTTTGCTCCGCAACATTACACGATTTTGATGTGAAAAAAATGGCGGTAATTTTGTTAATTAAAACAAGGAAAGATTTTCAATTTTTCTATGTATTATTATAAATTTGTTTTTAATTTCAGGAACGTTTAATGCATTTTCCAACTTGGGTAGATTTAAAGGGCGAAGACGCCGTTCCAGAGACGGTGCATCATGTGGTTGTTATGGTCGATCCTCAAAAGGATAAGACTTGGGAAAATTTAAGACAACACATTCAAACTGACAATGTTCATATCAGAGATAACGTGAGACCTGGAAGTAACACGATCGGTAAGATTATTTCAATATCATCACTTGGATGATTAGAAATCTGAATGTATTTATTCAGAATTTTTAATCTTGGTGATATTTTTCTACAGAAACACTGTCAGAAGCTGTAAAAATTTTAAAAGGCGAATATTGTGTTCGAGCAATTAGAGAACATAAAATGGATAGAGCCCTGATTTTCTGTCGGACGAAAATTGATTGCGATAATTTAGAACGATATTTCAGGTCAGTAGGGAATAGAGATCTTTCTTGTGTTTGTCTGCACGGAGACAGAAAACCCAACGAAAGAAAAGCCAACTTGGATAAATTTAAAAGGCAAGAAGTTAAATATTTAATATGCACTGATGTTGCTGCAAGAGGATTAGACATTACAGGCCTACCTTTTAGTAAGTTTACAATCGTAAAATTAATTATAAACTGGCTGTAAGCAAAAACATTCTTAATGTTAATTATTTCAGTGATTAATGTAACCCTTCCGGATGAGAAATCCAATTACGTGCATCGAATTGGAAGAGTTGGAAGAGCAGAGAGAATGGGCTTAGCAATTTCTCTTGTTAGCTCCGTTCCCGAAAAAGTTTGGTATCACGGAGAATGGTGTTCCACTAGAGGAAGAAATTGCAATAATACTAGTTTAACTGATCAAGGTGGATGCTGTATTTGGTATCAAGAACCTAGAGTATGTAATAATTTATTAAATGGAACTTAAAAATTTGTATTTGAAAAAAATTAATTTTTAACTTTAAATTTTAGTATTTGGCAGATATTGAAGATCATTTAAACATAACTATTCAGCAAATCGAACCTGACATGAAAGTACCAATGAATGCTTTTGATGGTAAAGTTATTTATGGTGAGAAAAGATTGAATCTTGGATCTGATTACAAAAATCATGTGCAACAAATGGCACCCACTGTTGCTGAATTAGCTTGTTTAGAATCGAAAGCTCAACTAGCCTTTCTAAAATGGCACATGAATTTAAAAGTGTAAATGAAATCTTATGGAATAGTATTCTTTTTCATAAATTTATAAAGTTGCAGTCGTTTTCTAATTCTTCTCTTAAAAAAAAATACACAAAACGTTTAAAAAGTGTACAATTATTTTCTTTATGTAATAAAGAATATAAATAAATAAAGTATTAATTTTCTATCCAGAATATTTTCTGTTTGACTCTAATAAATATATTGAAAAAGAAGAATTGTTTGGCCAATTATTTATTTACGATCCAGAAGAAGCAATCCGTTACAGATTAAAAAGTAATGAGAAATGAGACATTGTACCGCCTGAACTAATTTTTTTTTTATGTCAGAAGTAATTAAAATAGAAACTGAATTAACAAGACAAAATAATGAACAAATTCCAGAAATGCAACTATTATTTGCATTAGGAAAAGGTTTGGATAAAAGGAGGTACAATTTTTAAAGTTGTAACGAAGTATCTGCAATTTTTAATACAAACTCAGAAGGTGAAATATCAGAATCTTATGTAACAGTTTATAATAAATCAAACAAAGAATTAAAATTGGTGAGTAATTTAGTTCCCAATGTTGAACCATGGATTTATCCCAGATTTTATCCACTTGGAAACAAAGGTTATAATATTAATAATTCGTAGTGATAGTAAGTGTAGTAGTAGGAATCTTATTATTAAAATTAAACTAGAAAAATATTCAGATGGGTAAAAATAAATTAGAGACATAGGAGCGTTTTCGATTTATATAAGACATACAATAAGTATTTATTGTATCGTTATAATTTCATAATCGTATCGTTACTATTTTAGTTACACAAACGTATGATACAAGTGGCTTCGCAGCGTTTGCTTTCTTTTGTAATTCTCGTAATCGTAATAATGTATTTATATGTACGCGCGCGCATATGGGTGTACCTGTGTGACGGTGTATTTTTTCTTACATAATTTTTTTTATATATATATAATATATATATAATATATATTAGATGCTTATAATTTACTAAATGACTTCATTTTTTTTTAATTACACACATTAATTTATACACATAACTCTTAATATACTCTGAAAAGCAATATTAAACAACTAACTTATAGGGTGTTTTTTTTATAAATCATATATAATTTCTTTACTCAGATAAGGGGATTTTTGTTTGTTTGTTTTTTAATTACCATGTCTGTCTCGAATATATTCGTATGTATAATATATTTTCTTTTCCTTTCTTTTCTTTATGTTTGTATTATGTGTCTTAAATATAAGGGTTCCATCTTCTTTGCGCAATTGATACAACGACCATTAAATAAATCTTTTACTCTCTAGTTCAATTAATTCTTTAACCATTAGCTTAGATTCATGTAAACATTTTATAATATTCAGACAGTCATCACAGAATGAGAATGAAATATATTTTTTTACCTTCTTCTTATTAATTCTAGTTAACACAATCACGCGTACACTTCAACTTACACACTCACAATCTCACGAAGAATATATCATTCAAACAAATCGCTCGCAATTGATTCAGTGAATTTATACACGTATAATATATATATAATATATATTTCTATATATATGATATATATATATATTTTTTTCTTTTTATTTATATTTATTTATATATTCTTTATTTCTTTATATATAATTCTTTTTTCTTCTTTAATATTTATACGATTAGAATCTGATCCATGATTCGCGAACATGGCACCAATTAAAAAATCTTTTACTGATCGATCAATTTAATCATCACGTTTTACGCGTTCATTAAATTAATAGATATCAGTGTTCCAGTCTCTTTTTATTTAATCGTACAAAATTCCTCCAATCGTGAGCATCTTTTATGTCACTGGAAAAGTTTTCAATCGGTGTAAATTTGTAACTGGTAATTACTTTATCAATTTTTTAATTGATAAAATAATTAACTTGTTACTTTATTAATTACCACGATATTAGTTTACTGATTTTTTTATAAATAATGTATTGATTCGAAAATAATAATTTTTTTTTATTTTAACAACTATTTACGACAAAAGAGATCGTAAACGTAATATAGAAAAATAATTTAATACTTTCAATCTTATAGCTTTCGATATAAAAATCACTTTGGGATAATTTTTTTTCTCGTTTTACATTTTTCCGAGGCTGGAACACTATCGATGTACATTACGGTAGACGCCGTAAAAAACGGTTTATTACCGAAAATCATGAAACAGATTCAGATTGATTTGATTCCTAAAAAGTTTCTCCATTTCCACTCTCATCCACTTTCTTTTTGCGTCTACTTGCTTTAAAGAGAATTTTGAAACCTATTGCACTTATATCGCTTTATTCAGTATTATTTATTAAACCACTTAAAAGAGTTCATTATGTTTTTTTCATTTTGAAATATAGATTATTAGTGACTTCAATTCTATACCTTTTATTAAAAATTTTCATAAAATTTATCCAGATTGAACAAAAAAAATTTTTATTTGAACCATTTGATTTTGAAAGTAAGGAAAGGGAAAATATTTCTTTTTTTTGACAGATTTACAGAAAAATAATTTATATTTTGAAAATAAATGAAAAGAATTTTAAAAAATTGGGAATCAATTGAAAGTGAAAAATTAGAAAACCCATTGGACAAATTTTATGAAATTTTGAGAAAAGGATGAGTAAAAAATTTTCTAGATATTTTTTTGTTTCTATTAGCAAGGAGACACGCAACAATGAATTAAGGGGGATGTTAAAGTTCAGAGAGGGAAGCGTCGTATTACATAACTTCTGGTAACTTATCCTTTTGGTTGCTTTCCGGTCTGTTTCTTGTTTTCTCTCTATTTTCTTTATTACTTCTGTTCTATAGTGCTTCGAAGCACGGCAGTAAAACAGACTGCCATGGCTAGTCTCGTACAAAAATCACGTATTTTCGTAAATTGTCTTCGTCTTCGTGATTATTAATTAATAATATTTTTTATTACGTGTATACACATTAACTAACTTTTTTTTCACTTCTCGCTACGAACAGACACATCTTTAAATTCACAAACTTTGAAAGTGGCTTTGTTTGTTTCTCGTCACGCTCCTAACACTGGGACAAAACCATAGAGATGATTTTGCAAAAATTTATGTTTATTAACTAATTAAATAATTACGTATTATACCATTAAAAACGTTACCTATGAAAAAACAAATCTTATTCCTTCATAGGCAAAATAACGTTTTTTTCACTTTGTATTTGTTTCTCTTATTTTTTGAAACCCTCTTTTCTTCAGTTTACAAAAAAATTTTTACAAAAAGTCATTCTAAAATTGCGAAAAAGGTTTTTTTTCATTATGGCAGTTATACACTTGGATGCGCTCTCAGAACGTCTTCTGGGAGCGCTCCCATGCGCAGATCCGCATTACAGAGAAAATGTGTAAGCATTTCTTTTTTTTCTTTTTTAATTCTAGTTCTAAATATACTGAACACTCAAGGAGTTTAAAGACCTTTGAAAGTTTTTCTAATATTTTTTTTTCCTTGGAAAAAAAAGAAACTTTAAATCCATCAAAGACCCAGAGAAATATAATGTCTAAAAATGTATAAATTTTCAGTTTTAAGAGCGACAGTAATAAATATGACAGAATATAACGACGACAATAAATAAAAATTGCAATACACCTCAGACAATAATAAAACATTAACAATAACGGAAATACAATATAATAAAATAGAAAGAAGACATGCGTATGAAATCTGCTGTTCAAATTTAAATTTCTAAAATGTGTAACACTCTTTACTTAGTTATGAAATATAATTTATTTAAATTATATAAACAAATGGTAATAGGTGATTTCGTCACAAATATTTTATCATTTCGTTTCAAATTGAGTAAAAAATATAGATGAACGCAGAGTCCAACGACATCGCTCGTGCACATACAAAAAGACATATATATATTTTTTTCTTGTTATAAAATACAAATGAAAAATAATTGAAAAAATCGTTTTTTTTCTAATATAAAAGAAAGGTATAAACAACAATTGATAATAAATAAATGTTCAATGCCTAAAAACTAGTTACCTATCATTATTATTTTGTTCTTAAAAGTTTTACACTCTCAGCCTTCGAATGTCAAAGGTTTTGGTGCTAGAATTTCCTGAACCCTGCAATGTTAAGCATCTAAAATTAGAATTTGATAATCGACCTTTTAAAAATTCTCTTGACAGATATTTTATATACGATACATGTGCACTGCTTAAACGCACTGCTCTCGGCAAAAAAAAAAAAAA
>JUFY01034799.1:16318-65348 GCA_001855655.1 Leptopilina clavipes
AAAAAAAAAAAAAAAAAATACGAAAAATCTTGTGCGATCGGCATTTTTTAATACGAGTCCTTTTTTTAAAAGTATTTTTCGCTATTTAAGCAGTGATTTTTGATCATTCATTTTTGTTTTGAAAACAATCCACAATAAAAATCTCACTTGAAAAAAAGAAATTGTAATTTTTCTTCGATCTTAATATGTATCTGAAAATTGACAAAAAACATTATTGGAAAAATAACACGAAAATTCTTTTATTTTTCCACTTTTGTCATTTTCTTTGTAACATTGGAATGCACAATAAATAATCTTTTTTTAACGAAAAAGAAAACAAACATATGTAATTAAATTAATTTTTAAAGCAATATCTATTAATATAATAAAAACCATTTATTTAAAAATTCCTATCATTAAAACATTAGGAAATTAGAATTTTTAAACATAAAAATTTTTACATCTTAAAAAATATTTAAAAAATAAGAGAATAAAAGTAAAATTCTCAATAATCAAACAACATTTTATAAATTAAAAAAACGGGAAAGATTTATTTTTTAAATTAAAAAAAAACAATCTAAAATTTTTTTTTAAACTCAACATTTTTGAAAAATTGCGACTTCTAGAGATTTTTCCCTTGAATTATTATATTAAAAATTATGTAATGAAGAGATTCTAATGCAATTATTTTTTTAGGGGAAGATATGGAAGTAGTTTTCGCTCTAAATAAACAATGGAACCATAAAAATGAATTTCAAGCGAATAACACGCGTACAATATTAATTAACAACAATAATTGATTAATATTTCTAGATTCGTGATTAAATGACTCGTTTTATTTTTTGTGCAAGGCAAATATATACATATACATGCACTATCGGTCAAAATTTTCAAAGAAATGTCCCGGATATACACTCAAAACAAAAATAAATTTTTATTTATATTTTTTTCCTACAGACAGAAAATTCTAATTTTCATTTAAATGTAATTAATTGTTCAAAATGTTAGAAATTAGATTATTTACACTCGTACTGTAATATTTTAAAAGTGTAAAATATTTTCTAATGATGGAAAAATCATTTGATGAAGTAAATCACGCCGTCTTTTATTGATAAGAATATATTAATTTAACTTTTTAAAATTTCCTACAAAATTTCAAGTTTGTAAAATTTAACGTACTTGATTGTTATTTTGAAGATAAAATTTTCCAAACTAATAAAAAATTGAAATTAATGTCCTTTTTTAATTGTTTTTTTTATACTAAAAATTCATATTTTCAATCTTTTTAAAATCTGCATGGAAAAATATTTAAATTAGTATATTTTTAACAGTAAAAGATAATGTACAGTAATGAACAAAAATGTTCAATTAAATTTTTAACCAATAGTGAATAGATATGTATATACATATATATATAAAACTTCACGGAAGGTGAAAACAAAAATTTTCTGTTGTAATTCCTCCCGTAAGCGAATTTTTATTTTCTCTCTCTCTCATTCTCTCTTTCTCTCTGATGCTCTTATGACGAATTAGTAAAAATAAACAGTTCGAAATTTGGTGCTACAAATTACAAAAAGTTTCAACAAAAAGTAACAAAATTTTACAGAAATTCTTTCTTCCATTTTTCGTTACTTCTTTGGAAAGTAATTTTATGTGAAATGTTTATTACGTTTCTCTTTTTCTTTTGAATTTCTTTTTGTGAAAGAAAAGTTCTGAAACAGTTTTTTTTTTGTTGTTTTGAACTTTTTGTAATTCAAAGACTTCCCAATTATAAAGTGATTTTAAAAACTACACCTGTTATGTACGTATTAATTAATACGATAGATATACATAAAAACTACACATGCGCACATTTTTGTATAATAATAGATTATCATTTTTTTTATATAATGCATGTATGTACGTATGCGCACGTGTTTCCATCTTTTTTTTTCTTGTGTGTATGTAATATGTATGTATATTTATATATAAATGTCGCGAATAAATTGTGTTCATTTAAGAGCGCGAAAGGCGTTGCCTTTTTATTAAATTGATTTCTTATGTTTAATCTTTAGCTCTTTATACTCTCGCTTTTAATTTGACGTTGAACTCTCATTTTGCCTAATATAAATTGTAAATATTACATAGTTTTTGAATAACTCACTTTCGAGTATATTCAATGCGTGATTATTTTTTTTTCTTTCCTTTTTTTTTGTTAATTAGCTTTTCTCAACCGTTCACGTGTGTGATGACAAAAGAAAACGGAGGAAAAAAACTAGAGAAAAAGAGTTTTTTTAAAACTTTTAAATCGAGGCGAACATGTAGGTAACATGTTTGAATTTTGATTTGTCCTTCGCGTTCCTACACGCGAGCCAATAAATAAGTTCACGCACATGAATATTGTTCTTTTCTTCTTCAGCAAAATGAAACGTTAGATTCGATAAAAAAAGGGCATACACTAGGAAAGTGTTGGGACTCGTCATATACAGGGTGGCCAATAAGCGATTTTGTCACATTAAAAAAAAAATCCCTTCATTCGAGATTTCAGTTCAGTGGTATTTTTTCCCGTTTCAACATTTTGTTTCTGTTTTAATTGTTGAAAAAAAATTTAATTCAAATTTCCAAAAAAAATTCTTCATTCAACACTACTGATTTATTGTAATTTTTGATTGAAGAATCAATGACTGATATCTCGAGTAAGTTGAACGTAAATATATCTGAGTCAGTGGACGGTCACCCTGTACATAGTCGGTACATAAGTTGTACAATTAAAACGCTTTTCGAAATACTGTAAAATCTCACAAAATACTCTTCTCGTAAAAAGGTGCGACTGAATTTCCCTATATTGGGATTTTTTTATTTTATTGGAGTTTTGGGGGACTTTGCTTTTTATTTTATACGATAAAAATTCGAGATTCGGCAAAAGTTGGAAAGCATTCTCAAGAAAGATTACTAGCAGATCATTTAGGTAACAAAACGAGATTCCGATTTTTCGGGTAAAGGAGGGTTTTATTTTTCTTCTTCTAAAAGTTCGATACGTACTACTATTCGAGAAGGATCGCTACTGGAGTTATTTCTAAATGGGAATTAAGAGTATGCTGAACACAATATCTTTCTCCTCATCGTTTTTTTTATCATCATGAACATTCGCTATTTCTGGCACAAATGTATTTCTAATCGCTCAAATGGAGAGGTGACAAACGGAATTATAAAAGACAATTATCAATTTGCGTAATGTTGGAAAAAAAGTAACTAAGGAAATGTTACAATTTTTCAAAATCCAGCATACTCTTTTAACATAGAATGAATCGGAGAGAGGATTTTGGACATCGTGGACTCTGCTACTAGCTTTGGAGCCACTAAATTTCTTAAACTCAACAACCAGTCTCAAATCTCGACTTACAAGTAACTCTATCACGTGTCATACGCCGATTTTTCTGAAAAAACTTTCAGTTATTGAAATCGTTTAATTCCAAATTACTTTTTTTAAACTTCAAATAATGGTGGAACCATTATGAACTACAAATTAAGTTCAGATGAAAAATTAGAACTTTTTAATCATTTGTATTGTGAAGTTTCAGAAAAGTCAACTCAATGGCACTTTCTTAAATGTTACTTGTTAGTGATGCATATCCTTGGCGCACACTTTGTTTTTGCTTGGTGAATTGTGGCAAAGAAGATTTTTTTTTCTTTTTCTTTGTTGTTTAAGATGAATATGCGATGCCCTTAGAATGCCTTTCTTTACGATAGGAATTCATTAAATTCGAATTTTAGCAAATATACCTTACTTGGCAACGCAAATCAAGTCGACGCACGTTAATAGTAACAAGATGGACAGGTGGGAGGACACGTTGACGGAAACGAAGTCACAAGAGCTCGTATTGGCGTAGGTGCATCCGTTGAATGATATCACGACAGTCGTTGAACACTCGCTTGATGTTTTCTGTGTCGACGGCACACGTAAAATGAGGATAACAATAATGTTTTCCATCTCCACTTGCTGTACTTATACGCTGAAACAGATAATAATTTGAATTTAATGTTTGTTGGTCTTAAATTGGAGATTTCCTTCAAGAACACAGAGTAATTTTGTTCAAAACATTCCGGACTCAGAGTCTTACTTTGAGATCTACACTACAGCTTTTTCTAAATAACGAAATTTCATATTCTAATTTTCAATGAGTTTGTAGCTGGAGTTTTACATCTTCGATGATTTTTAGAGACAAAGTGTAGCATCTTGATCTCGACCAGATGAGCTAAACGATCTACTCACCTCTGTAGGAACTGATCTCGTGGCTTTTAAACTGGGTATGATTCTCCCCTTGTTAGAACCTTTGGCTCATTAGACAAGTGTGATAAAATAAATAAAGTATCATTCAACTCTTTTTCCATTCTTCTTATGTCAGCATAACAGATTTATTAAGAATTCTATTGTATACGTTGCGTTATGCTGACATAAGAAGTCGATTGTAGACATAGCTTAAACAATTTCAATTCAAGCAGGGTTTAGAACCTTGCTTTTTGTAGATCATGGTTCATCTACAATAGAAAAATGTTATAATAGACTGAACCTCGATTCTAAACACTTCTTGGCTTGATTTAGTATGCGAGAAACTAATTGGTAATTGCTATAGTGAAACAAGATAAACTAGATTATAATATAAATGAAAGAGAATTCAAAACTTACGAGAAATTCGTCTCTAATAAAGTACTTGGCCCGTATGACATCCGGAGGCTCCGTCGAATCCGTTACAACTCCAGGTTCGACTGGCGTTTGATACCTTGCAAATTCTGGAAAGTAGTCTTCCAATTTGTGCTTTCCCGCTTTTACCTTTTCCGCAAGTAAATCTTGCTTGTTTAAGAATAAAATAACGGAAATTGTGCGAAGCCATCTGTCATTCAAAAATAATTGTTGTTATTATGAAATTTCAATCCAAAAAATGGCAAAATGTTGTCATGGATATAAAAACAAAGTTGCTATCCCATGTCGGCGTAAAAGGGACATCTGAGTGACAGAGATAGAGTTATCTGTTTATCTTTTACACTCACGCAGTTTACGCTTTCCGTCACCATTTTACGTCGACATGGGAGGGAACCTATATGTAGTTTAAAATATTTATAATAAGAACTAAATACATATTTAAAGTACGGAAATTTTTACCTATTATTCCAGATACTTTTGAACAAATCAAGACTTTCCCGAAGTCTTAATTTTGTTGGATCTTCCCTGAGCACCATGTTGTAACTACTACAGGCCGTAACGAATATGATTGCCGTCACGTCGTTAAAGCACTGTATCCATTTTCTTCTTTCATCTCTTTGGCCACCAACGTCAAACATGCTAAAAAAATTTCAACAATTAATAAATTGAAAGTCGTAGAACTACGAGACGCCATCACTAGATGGTGTCTCATTGACTTAGTTCTGGTATCCATCTTGTCGTACCGTCTCTCTTTAGTCATTTTTAATGAATATGTTTAAAAAAAACTTAAGAATGAATAATTAATTAAATATTTTCAAAAATTTCCAATAATTCGTAAGTTCTTTATGCATTCAGCGTTAAGTATTTTTTCTAATATTTTCTCACTCCATATTTATGTTAATAATACGCACTTATTGATTCATACTTTTCTTCACTCTTCGTTTTTTTATTAATAAATAGCAAACACCTTTAGAATTTATTTTAAAAAAGAAATGAAATTCTTTTAGTAAAATATTTTGCTAGCCTTGAAAAAATAATTTATTTTTTTTTAATATTGACAATATTATGTTTCTTCTAAAAGGAATAAAGTGCAGCGAATGGAGTTTATTAAACATAAAAACAAAAATTCTACTTTTTTCTTGATTCTTTTTATAACATGCAGAAATTACACGGTACAGTAACGTTAGAGGAGATGACTAACTAGACGTATTGCCGACAAGATGTTACTACATGAACTATAAACATCGTTTTACATGTTAAAGGTGTAATTCTAACCACGTTACTCTGAGAGATTATAATATACACTAAAGCGTCACCTTCAAATCTAAAAACACTGACGACAATTCTTTCATGACATATTATATTCTGTAAAAATATTTCTGTAGAAGAAAAATTTTTTTTACTCGTAAATATATTTTTACTAGAAGAAATAAATTTACCAATATAAAAAATTTTATACCGATGCTTTAGATTTATTTTTTATCTTTAAATAATAATAATAATAAGTTTAAAAATTAGTATTTCATAAAAAGAAACTTACTGAAAGTTTACTTTGTCAACTTGAAACCGAGTCTCGAAGATACCGGATGTGAGAACACGACATCTTAAAATATCCTGTACAAAAATGAATTAAACAAATTATTATAATATGAAAAAAACTATCCATAATTTTTAGTGAAACGCAAAATAAAAAAAACTGTATTTTTATCAATAATTGATAAAACAAATATTATTTTAGGTAATAATTAAAAGAATTATTACCTGTTCCGTTGGCGTGTAGTCAGGTTGTTTTACGATGGCTACTTTATCTAGGAAACTGAAAAGGAAGAAGCATATTTTTAATTATTTGTGTTTAAATAAGTACCTACACAAAAAGTATTTTTAATTACAAATCTTAAATTTCAACGAGACTAATAGAAATATAAAAAAAACGAATGGATAAAATTAAGATTAAATGTGGATTAGCTTGTGTGTGTCATGGCGTCGCATCGGTCAAAGCCGAAAGTTCTCGAACGATTCCGAGAATAAACGAATGGGAACGTAACGCATATAAGATAGAAAAAAAGGAAGATACTTCTTTCTTTTTCTATCTCATACATTTACACGGGCCTTGATGCCTAAAATTCTCATTAAATAATTTAAACTTATTATAAATAGTAATGAGCAGTCAAAATTTTTGGATTTTGTTTCAAATCGTCAACATAATAAAAATTACTGAAAAAGATTAGTATTATGATTGTGAGGCTGTTGATGACTCTTATTAAAGAGAAAAGAAGCTGTTGTGGGAAGCGATTCATGTCAATTGTGTAATCTCCTAATTACAATTTGAAACTAAGGAGCCTTGAGGAGTCACAAAGGAAGCAGGAAGACAGGAAAGGGCGGGCGGAAGTGCTGGTAATAGTGAGCGGAAGTACCCGGAAGGAGCTCAGTAGAGTAAGACAAATATGGGAACCGTTGGAGAAACTTCAGGTGGAAAATGGGGAGGAAGGACGGCAATGGTGAGAGACCGAGTAGCACCGAGTAGAGAAATCGATCTGCAGAGGTATCCTACCCTAACCTCAACCCTCACCCTCTATATGTACTCTGGCACAGCGCGGCGCGGTATACACATTCGCCTCTCTGATTCCCGGTTTCTATCCGGGTCATGGGTCACTGCCACTGCTGCTCGCCATCAATCATACAACCAGACACACTTGTAAAATCATTATTTACTTCTATGAAACCCTCTCATACCGATGATTATGATTGAGAACTTATAGTCACCTTGTAAGACAATCACTAAAAATGTCTTAGTGTTAATTTTTAATTCACTTGATGAAAGTCTACCTAAACAAAGCTTTTTTCATCAGCAATTAATTTTTAAACCCATGAATCTGCGGAGAATAAACGGATGCAGCACGGTTCATCCTCCAATAATTTAGCATATCTATTTCTCCCACTCAAGAATTTTTAAATTATTTACAAATAAAAAATTCCTGACAAGATGAGCTTTTTATCGTACCAGCAAAAATTTGCCTATATTTTTTATTCCTAAGGCATAAACCATATACGTTTCACGATAATTGAAGTTATACATTTCCAATCATTTATCAATTTTTACAGAAGAATGCATCTGTGTCAAGCTAACAGTTACGTTGAGTGATTTAGCACACCTACCAGTTTATTAGTTTTACTTTATAGAAAAAGTCACTATAAAAAAAAGTAAATTAATTTTTTTATTTTTCCATCCGAATTTCAGAATATCTAAAAAAAACTGGTCAAATTCTTCAAGAATTTTGCTTTCTGTTTAACGTTTCAAATTTAACAAGTGTCAGGTTTTATGACACAGTTGCGTGTAAACCGAAAAAATTTCTCAGAATTCTATCCTCTACATTAAAAAGAAAAAATTTCCAACCATTTTACGATTTTTAGGAATTTGTCTCTTTCAATATTCCCAATATTGATCAAATATAAATATTTGAGAATATTTTATAGAGAAAAATCCTTTCAGAAGTGAGGCTATAATTTTTTTTTTTAGTACTTCGCACTAAGAGATTAGAATTAGCACTAAACCGGAAATGAAGGTCATCAAACCCGGAAAGAGGTCACGACCTACTGACTTCAGAGCAATTCTACGATTGCTCCATTAAACTTGATCAACATTATTTACTATCGCTTATCATTCCATTCCAAATTACGAGGAATGATTTATTTCAATATTCTTTTTTTTATGTGGAAATTTTTTTGTATTTTTATAACAATAGCTATTGTTAGAAACTATTGTTTTAGAATGAAAGTAAATATTAACAAGTTTCAAATAGAAATCAAAATTTTGAAAATTGCATACTTTCATGGTGAAAGATTTATTTACTCCAATGTTTGTATTTGTTTTGGAGGAAAAAATTCATTGAAGCGTGAAACAATATTTTCAATGTTGTCGGCGCTTTTATTTCTGAATTATGAATTATAGCGATTGCAGTCGCGCAAATCGTTTCGTATATATTAATTTTAAACTCTGGGAATATCAGTTGCAGTGTAGTGTACGAAAATAAATCAGTTTGTTGGTGTATTAATGCATGATTGACTTCGAGTAGTTGCTTCTGCAATGCTCACATGTTAGATTAAACTAAGACTAAGAATCCCATATTAATTAAAATACCAAAACTTTATAAATAACTTCACGTGTCTATATATATAGAGAGAGAACAATTAAAACAATAATAAACGTTTATACATGCATAATGGAATTGGAATTTAAACTACTGTTTCTTGATGATCAAAAGTTAATAATACTCTTCGATTCAAATAAGAGGCTTTATAAACAATATTAGATACAATTAATAAAATACATGTGTCTTTAAAAGAATCGATTCTTCTCTACTGCAATTTTTTTAGAATAAAGATAACGTTTATCATCCGAAAACAAAACAATTTCTTTCGGATGAATTAAAAAAAGAAGCTTTTTCCTTTTCGACATTTAGCATTTTTGTTAAAATTTAAAAAAAAACTGTTGTTACTCTTATTACGAGAAGAATATATTTTTAAAAAATTCCCAAACGTATATAACTTTAGAAACCACAATTTTTCGACTATCTAGTTTCTCTGGAACGTGTAAATTTTACAATTTCACTGAACATTTTGATGACTGCAGTTTGTCTGGTTCTGTCATAAAAGTGAATTTATATTCAAGTGAAAACAGTATAAGGTTTGTCACGTGCCTTCACGTAACTGTAATGCGTTAAAGTACTGGGAGTATGCATTACATAAATTGTGGGTGGGTTATAAGGGTTTCTATATGAGAGAGTTTCTGCAGTAACCTGTATATCTCGTGTCAACAGTCCGAGTTATATCTCTCGTCTCTTCCTAAAAATACAACAGCGCTATTTATACAGTGTAACACCTCACAGTGCCGAAGGAAAACACTAAAAAACTTCATCTAGAAAAAAAAAATTTTTGCTCATTCAACTGAAACGTTCGACTCACTGGATTTATTTACCTCACACAAAAATAAAAGCCAAGTTGGAGGTTGATAAAAAAAAATTGTTCAACAACAAATGACAAAAATTATTTACATTCAAAAACAATAATAACAAACTATTTAATTTAAAAAACAAAAAGAAAATAAAAATTTATCAAACAGATTAATAATTTTATATTGAAAATTTGTAAATTAATTAAATTCGTAGCCAATCAATAAAAAATAATAATAATAATTAATAATTACAAAAATTGAGTATATTTTTCAAATAATGAATTGCAGATTTGCTCTTAGAAGTGTATAAATAATTTTCATTAAAGATATTTTTTCATTGAAAGTCTATTTTAATCATTGATATATATCTGACGAAAATCCCTCTAGAATTACCAACAATAATCCCCTTGTTTTTGCCAAATTTAAAGTCATGTCTCATTTCCCTTGAAATGTAAGTTGACGAAAATAAAACGCGAGACAACATTCTAACGAATGAATGAAATTGTATTAAAAACTTAGGCACTAACTGGATCCAAGCGATTTTGATCAGACTCATTTTTATTATTAAGTAAGAGTTTCATTTATTTTTTAAACTCTCACAGATAAAATTTTATTTCAGTCTAAAAAGCCAATTAGAATAAATTTTTTCCAATCTAAATGAAAAATTAAAAGTGGAAATTTTTCACTAACTTTGAAAATATATTGGAAAATTAATTTTCTCTGAATGAAAAATAGACATGACCTTTTAGATTGTGACAATTGGTACAAGGAAAATTGTGAATGGAGGGCACGCATGGTGCTTCAAAGTATAAAACAAGTGAGCATAATTAAAGTGTTTGACGTTTTGACAGTCGCGAACAGAAGTCACATGCGACGATTGTTGACTAAACGGATTAACCTTTGTTTACATCTGGCATTTACGCGCCTTTCTCAACTCGTATGTGCAACAGCCACAATAGATTCACAATTTTCTACAAATTCATATTATTTGAATCTCAAAATAAGAATATAGCTTCATTTGAGAATTTTAAAACTTCTTCACAAATAACTAATTTGTAAAAAAAAACTCTTAATAATAATAAATTTAAAAAATAAATTAAAAAATTTCTTTCAGGTACAATGGGGAATCACTAGTCATAGAATTTTAAAACGCACTCTGGTGACAAAAATACGAAACATGATGATCAAGTCAAAATATCACATGGCGGAAAATTCAAAATTTTAAAAATATTTAGTGTAAACACAAATAGTCCTCTATGCAACAGCCATGTTGTTACGCTAACACACGCGTGACGTCATAATTTCGATTTCCATTTTAAAAACAGAATATTAAGATTTTTAATTATTTAATTGAGCATAAATCAAGTGCGACATCAATTGATGAAGACATTTCAAAATTATTTAAATTTATAGAACATATGTGAAACATATTGAACACAATGAACAAATAATAACTTTTTCAATAAATACTAGCTTTTTAAAGGCTTTCTTTACACTATATTTGCTTACATTAATTTTTAAGATCAGTCAATAAATATAGTTTGTATCAAAGACAAGCAATAAATTGTAACATTTGTCTAGACTATATCTTAATATTTCCTTTTTGTAAAAGAAATACATTTTTTCAATGGCCTGTAGGAAATTTTACGTTATTAATTTTTTTAAAGATTTTTTTTATGTTTTGCGTTATTAATATATAAACTAATTGTCAAATTGAATCAATTTAATTTTCTTCTTTAGTACATAAAATTTATTAATCTAGTCTTTGTGATAATTTCTAAACAATCAAATTTAAGAACCCTTGTTTATATTGTTTATAAATATTTTAACTTTTAAAAGTTAGTGTTTATAACTCCAAGAAGCACTCTTGAATAAACGAATGGGTCTATTAAAGTGATCACTTCGTTAAAACATTGTATCCATCACTACTAAATAGACGTTAACGTGTTAAAAAAAAATTATTTCCATCATGTTTTTTATATATTGTAAATAAAAAATATACGTCTAGAATATTTGTCATTAAACAAAGAGTAGAATAAATAAATTTTTTATCGTCGATCAATAATCATTAATAAAGAATAAATAAAATCGATTCTTTTTTAAATAATAAAAGTTAAATAATAGGTGTTGTAATAGAACAACACTATGACACAAAGGGTTGATAATGGAAAAAATTGCATAACTTAAGGTAAAAATATAACAATTAGGAAAACATATTATAAATAATAATTCATACAATAAGAACGAAATAAAAAAAATAATATAAAAATAATTGTCGATTAAAAAAGGTATTTTTGTTGACTCACTATTTGGCGCAGTCAATGAGCTGATACTCGTTACTCCTCTCGAAGCTTTGTTGAACACCTTTGTCCCTCCAAAGATTTTCAACGATTTCATAAAACTCCTGAAATTGAGACAGAACTTCAATTAATTTACTGTATATATATTTAAAAGATTTATTACAATTTTTAATTAAAAACATAATATACAAATTTTCTTATTCTCTTAGATCCTTGATCTAAAAATTTGTTACAGAGTTATTTGTCCTCACACTTATCTTTCATAAAGTATCTAAAATTAGGATAATGTTTTAAAAATCGTTCAAGATTCTAAGGTCAAGTCAATATTAGTTCCTGATAAGATAAGACAAAACCGGTAAAAAGTTATTTCAACTCAAGTCAGAAAATAACGCGCGCCAGGAGAAGGAAAAATGTGTTTCACCTGCGATGAAAAATGATGATATACAGGAAATATTGCTCAAGTTCTCTTTCTATTTAGTTTTATAAACCTAAATTCAAAAATCATTTGTAAAACTGACAAACAGGGGCAAAATATTTATTTAATTTAAACTTTCGAAAAAGTATCAAATAAAATTTTTAAAAATATCACCAATGAAATTCTACAAATGAAAAATTCTACACTCCTTTTTTTGAATGATTGCGAATTTTTATAGTAGAATTATTAAATATTTAAAGTTCAATGTGAATGCATGCTAGGAAAAAGAGGGTGCTTTTCACACACTTCAAGGTTTCAGGTTTGAAAATAACTTAACAAAAAAAAACTCTGATTAGTAAATCTATAATCGAAAAAGTTGATTCAATTATAGAAAAATTAATTACCACCGTAATTAAAAGAATATATAGCATATAAAAGGAAAATATAATATTGCAAGAGCAAATGGAATTTGAGTAACGTTCTGGTTTGTGTTAAATAGCGTGGATTTAAAGTGATCAATTTGAATTCGTGGATGAATGAATTAATTGTTGCAATTAAAACAGGAACTATGGTCTGATAGAGCAGGCCAATGAATATATCGATTAACAGTTTTTTTCAATTGAGATCTTGTCAACAAAATATTTCTATCAAAACCGAAACGTAACATATACTAAAATGTGATTGAAAATTACGTCATAATTAATAGAAACCGTAATGTACAATTATTAATGAAATCCGCAATAAAATTAAAATAGTTTTTTTTGGTAAATTTTAGTAACTATTTTTCATTACTTTTTTAATGGATAGTTTAATAGCAACGTGTGTCTTTTCTCCATTTTCTTTTATTGTCATCAAGTTTTCCGGTTAGCCGTTTTTATTAATCAACCTACACTGCAGTTAAGATCAAAGAATCGGGTGGATCTCACAGCTAAGCAGCGGAAGTCTTTGAAACGATGTTTGTGTGGGAGAGAAACATTGCTTCTAACGATGGTTATTAATAAATTCTTTGCTGGTCAATGCTATCACAATGTGCCATTTGCGATCAATACTGATCTACATGTTTCAAGAATAAGATTAAATTCTCCATAATTTCTAATTTATATCATTAAATAATCTTCATTTTGTTCATCTTGAATTTTTCCAACATTATTTTCACCCCGATTTCTCCATTTTGTTTTTAAATTTTTATAATTGGATTTTTTTCAATATAGTTTTATAGGTGTTTTTAGTTTCATCAGTGTTTGAAGATAACATCGTAAATTTCCCAAAACAAAATAATTGAAAAAATAATTTTTGTTTCTAATTGATATATATTTATAAATGAAAATTGCTATACGGATTGAAATTGTACTTTTGCGGTAGTATCATGCTCGATGGGATATTAACAAAATTTCGTCAAACTAACCGCTAATTACTGAACAAACGTGTCGTTATAGGCGTCACCACGGATTAAGCGCCGCTTTCAGTGAAATGAGAACACGTTTGACAATCTATTTTCAGGTCGTAAAGTCTACGATACTAAAATACAGATTGCACATACATTTTCAAATTCTCCAAAATACATATATTTTCTTCTCAAAGGTTAAAGAACTCTAGAAATTCGAATACATACAAGCTCAGTAGAATTAGTTACCCTCGACTATTGGAAAACTAAAAATAACAATGTTGAAACATAAAATATTTTTTTTCTAATTTAATTTACTTAATCAAATTTCAAATCCTGATGTTTCAAATATATAAATCCCATTTCAGAATTTATTCTATAATGTAATCACAATTTATAGACTAATTTACAAAAAAACTAGAAATTCAGAACAATGGGAATCACAAAAGAACTTTTAAAATAATAATGTAAGTCTTAAACTTTTACATGAGATAGAAAAGGATGGACGATAATTCCCCAGGGATAGGCAGGTGTTTTATGATTAAAAGAATTTTTTCTCATACACCAGGGTTGAGCAAGTGTTATAGAGTTAAAGAAATTTGTCCCCTAGTGCACATCAGGGTTAGGAAATTAAAATACCCCAGGTACTTTGTCTTGTTTCATTGTTTATTAATCCCACTAATTAATTATTTCTTATTTAATTATTAATTCAATGAATTCAATAAATGGAATTCTATTTGTAACCAATGACATTCGTAACGGCAAGTCAGGGTTCGCAACGTTAATTATTCAATTATGCTTTACGGTACATTTACACGTCAGTTGCCTTCCCTTCATTTGTAACGTAATTTTTAATTATTTAGATTGTTTGTAAACAAAAGTACTCAAATTTTCAATAAAATATTATTGTCTAGAATAAATAAATTTTAATTTCTCTCGTGAAATGTGTCAATAGATATATGTAAATGATAATATTGCGTTCAGTTTGCTTATATGTTGAAGATTTGTGTATAAATTTAAATTAAATTCAATGCAGAGTTGTAACACGAATTAACAAGAGATGTCTGGTTGCCTGATGAGTTTAACAACCAGTACGTGATTTCCGCGACATCAGTAAGTGGTTGAAATCTCAATTAGAAATCCCATTCAATTGAATTGGTTGCACGGTAACTGCTGATCGATGGCGTTTCTCTCCAGTAATAAAGGGCAAGTTTTATATATATATATAATATATATAAATAGTAATAAATATGTATTTATATTGACCGATAATAATAATTATTGCAATACTTGTTTTTAATGCAATAGAAATCGAAAATATTGAGAGGTTATGTTCAATTATCTGAATTTCTTTCATTTTCTGTTCTAACCTATACATACTTTCTACTTGATGTCTTTTTTACTTTTCAAAAAGCTTTATTATTTAAAGTAAAACTATACATGAGAAAGTAATTAAAGGTGAAAACAGATGTAGGCGTGAGGCGTCATATTTTCCCTGCAGCTTCTTTTTAATTAGACAATTTCCAGAAATTATCAAATTAAAAACAAGCCACATTGAAAAAAAAAGTTTCAATCGTTTCGCAGTAATTAACCTTAAATAATTTATGGTTTATGCTTGAAATCAGATTACAGTCGCGCATGTCAAATAATCTTGACACTATACACAAATGTATTAACGCGAACAACACATCTACCAAAAAACAAAAATTTTCTTCACGTCTTTGAATTTTGTGATTGTACTTTATTATAGGTATAAAATAAATTCCAAAGCATCATTTTTCTCTCAATGGGGTACATAGTTAAAATTGTTTTAGACCGCAGTCCCATGGCGGCCTTTTGTAACTAGGACATGAGTGCAAAAATGACAAACGTATATCTGCATCTCTTTTACATTCATGGTCTAGTTACAAAACGCTGCCATGGGACTGCGACCTTATTTTAAAATACTATAAAATAATTTATTTTAACTTCCATGAATGCATTTGTCATTAAAAATAAGAAAGAAATATTATAAAAATAAAAAAGCACTCACCGAGGGATAATCGAAGTCAGGGGAAGACGAGACTTCGAGGATATATTCGACTCTACTTTGATTCGCAGGATCTTCCAACGTCACAGGTGGCGTTAACGTACTCATAGCACTTGTTATCGTCTGCAATCAATCAATTAAAACCTTTTATCTGCAAGGATATACAAAACTAAACATACAATTTGAATTAATTTACAAAATTTAATAACATCCATAAATAAAATTAAAAATAAATTTGAAGATTTATTTCAGCTTTATAATTTTAAAAATATTTACTAAGAAACGATTCTGCTGGTGAATAAAATTCACTTAAGTAATAAATGAACTCAGATTACTTGAATTTATGTACTTGACAAGAAAACTGTTTACCTACAACCGTCAAATACGATCATTTGTAAGCAATGTGTTCCGTCTACTCCAGAATGTGATCCTATTTTTAGATACCTGCCAGTACCGTACACATCATCTTTTACGTTTGGCTATATATCATTTATAATAATAATCTTTTTCTATAACTGACTTTTAATTTTCAACTTATATATAACTCGCCTTACTATTAAAAGAAAATACTAAACAACTTATTCCACATCGCGTATAATTATTTAACAAAGCTTAAATTTCCTTATTTTGAAGAGAAAAAATCCATAATCTAAAGATAAATTATCACTAAAATTAATTAACCAGAAGATTATAAAACATTTTTCCTCGCTTGACTAAATTTTATAAAATGGCACTGGACTTACAAGGATTGCGTCCCTGATGTTTTTCTTGATATCCTCGATTTTTTGTCGTTTTTCACTGGAAAAAACAATTGTGCATTAATTAATACAGTAAGAAAAACATTAATCGATAAAAATGGGAAAGAAAAAATGTACGGCCGCAAAAAAGTTTATTACAGTTAACTAATATATATATACATCAATAGTAGAAACAATTAATTTGTCTTTTTCTTTTATTTACTAGGAACAGAAATTTTTTTCTTTTTTTATAAGCCTGTAAACTAATGAATAAAGTTTATCGAAACATTTTAATATATAAGAGAGTATAAATTAAATATTTATAGGCCGCCGTCCCTTGGGAACGTTTTTTAACTAGGCCGTGAGTGCAAAAATGACAAACATATATCTGTATCTCTTTCACACTCATGGTCTAGTTACAAAGCTTCCATGGGGCGCAGGGATGTAAAGTTACGCGTAACTCGAGTATTTTTTACGTAAATTACACTATATGTAATTTACGTTTTTTACGTAAATTACCCCCCACCACCAAAAAAATGCATTGTGTAAAAAATTAAAGACGTAATTTACTTACGTAAATTACATGTAAAAAACTATGTAATTTACGTAGGGTAAATTACCTTTACATCCCTGATGGGGCGGTCTATTAATTGTCATTTGGGTAGCAGATGCACTCTTGCGGCGCAAGCAATCAACTATGCATGAGTTACAAATGTTGTCCACTTTTTGGGACTATATATTTACACATATGCTTTACCGCATACCGAAATTCGTTCGGGAACGTAAAGCGTAAGACAGAAAAGGAAACAAATATATCTTTGTCCTTGTCTATCTTTTTTTTCGTTTGCAAACGTATTGTACATTGGCCTTAAATCGTAAACTTCGAGATTTACGATGAAAATTCTGCTTAGACCTATTTACACGCGTAAGTATTTCTATATCAGTGTAATTAAAGTTGTAATTGTTCTAAAGAATTGTTCGCATATATAAGTAGAAACTTTATAAATATGTATACTGTACAAACGTATTGAGCGTTTTTTCCAATTAATATAAACTTAAACGATTGAAATGTGCGAAAGAATGTTTGATGAAAATTCAATTTTCGATTTCATTAATTTTTTTGCTTATTACATAGAAAAGATCACATAAAGCCTAATGTTATAAATGGAATTAACTAATAAGACTTTTAGTTTATGTTGTAAAACCACAATACGTTTTTAACATTGATACTTTTTAACCTAACCTCTCAATCATTGAATATTTCGCATTTATTTACTTCATTAAATGATAAAAACGTGTAGATGGTTCTAAATAATAATGTAAGTCAAACTGGTGTCTCTTTAAGAAGCAACAGCTATCCCATGCGTTAGGGTTGCACGTGAACGTACAAGTGTCTTCCCTCTAATAGTCTAATTGTCCCCTGACCATAATACCAGTTTCCAAATCCAAAAATCACATAAATGGAGAACCGATATAACATAATGAGAGAATATTTATTAAAAATTGCATAACTTACGCTTCACTGAATCCATTGACGTGTAATATCCTCATCTGTTTAACGATTGTGCTTTTTCCCGACTCTCCCGCACCTGATACAAAAATTAAATTTAAAATTATTTATTTCTTGTTTAAATCTTATTGAGTTAATTATAATTAATTATATTTTATATAAAACGAAGGGATTTAGTGTCTTGTAAACTTTGCAGGTTGTTATCGTTAAAACCCGGAATTGATATTTTTTTTCCTTTTTTACAATAACCACGGATTCGTGATGATTTCTCATGTTCATGAATGTAATTAATTTTTTTATATCACCTTATGTTAAAAGCTTTTAATCTAGATTATAAATTTTTTTTCAGTTTGCATATGAACAGTCAACAATTGTGCAAGGTTCATCTCAAGTGTATCATCCAGGTGGCCGCTTCAATTACATGAAAGATTTCTTCAATGGGTAAGTCTACTTTCAATTCAGTGAGAAAGCGTTACTTTATGAACTTGCAGCAAATTTAAGTTTAGAAGAAAACTAATTTTAAGCCTACATTTTGGCTGAAGGTCTCTTTTCCAATCTTGCTTCAACTGAACAAAAATTTTTATAGTTCAGCATATTAATTTTATTATTTATTATTTTCGCTGATGTATTTGTACTAAATTAGCCTTAAATTATGGCATATATTTTGTTTCAACCTGTTATTATTATTTACGGGTTCAATGATCTTAATAGTGCAAACAATTTTATTTTAGTTTTTAAGCACGAATTTGTTTTGATAAGGATAATAATTAATTACCTTTATTCACGTGTGCTCTATAATCATAAACATTAAATTGCCGTAATGAAATTTATCTTTAAGTATTGAAATTAAAAAAGCATAATAATTTTTCTCTGTGAAACTAAAATAATCTTAGCGAAATTAGTTCCGACTTGGCGAATTCGGGTTTTGGTAATAATATTTATTATATTATTGCTAGAAAATATTTTTCGCGTTCTGTTATTATTTAACTGTAAAGAAAGAAGAAGCAGAGAACGTACTCAAAGTACAAAAACTATTCTTAGAAAACATTGAAACATTTCTCGAAAGTTTTCGGTTTCTTTTGTATCGAGTCACTGTATATTCCTTGAACGATATCTACACTTCCTTGTTGAATTATTTTCTCTGGCAATTCAATATTATCATTTGAGCATCATTCAATTGACCATTGCCAAATTTCATTTGAAAATCTATAAATTGTTTCTTGTAGCAAAGATCTCATATTTCCAGATAAGGCATTTTTTGAAACGGTAACCTTACTATTCTTGATTGATAAATTGATTTCTGATTTTGTGCCTCATTATTTAATTTTCTTTTATATTTGAAAATGAATAACCATACATTACAGCAATATGTTGTGCTATGTAGGATTTACATATAGGTAAACTAGAGCGTACCTATAATTTTGTTCTTATGTTTTGATGTGTTGATTGCGAAAATCATAGTGAAAATTAGCTATTAGTTCATTTTTTTGATGAAAAGCATAAAAAGAACATCGAAAATTAATAGTTTTTTTGCGTTTATCTCATAAAATATGTAAAATTAAGCTGACTATAAGCATCTTTTTGATAATTACCACACATTTATTAATTTATGCCTGAATATAACAATACATATGTATAATTTGACAATAACAGTAATTAATGTCTATTCTGCCGCTTTTTGATCTCTTAATGGCCTCATTGATTTCTTCCCCAAGATGAATTCGGTAACCAATATAATCCTTGCAATTTATTTATTCTATGTCCAGTCTTCAGATGTGTCTAATGAATTAGTTTTTTCGTTGTTGAACTTCTGAAATAAAAGCTACCGAGTATCTAAATTAGGAAATTACTGAGCAGAATTTTAATTTCAAGTGTTATCATGTAAGCTTGGTGCAAGCTTCTTGATGAAAATTTACAAAAGATAGCAGCAAACTTTTTTGGGATATAGGGAAGAAAGATAAGATCTGTAGAAAGATGTGTTAATGGTTTCTTAATCACTGATGACAATGAATTCCACAAATAAAGGTTCTGTTTCATTTACCACTGCACATCTTGTCACGGACGTGGGAGGAAGCTCGACAATTAAAAAATTGAAGATTGTCAAAAACAATTGACAACTGCTTACCAAGTAATAAAAGCCGATGTGTCGCCCTATACACCTGCTTATCCTTCTGCAATTGCTTCGAAATCGCATCCGAGCGCCTCTTTTGGCTTTTGCTGTCATCCTGGCTGGCCTTGCTGCTCTGGCTGCCGAAACACCCCATGACACACGAGAGAAACGCGCCCCCTTCGCCTCTTCCTTCTGCCCTTCCCTCGCACTCCACCTCCACCCACTTCACTATCACCTTCTACTATCTTTTTCTCTCTCACACTTCCCCTTTTCACTCTCAACTTACCACGATCAACCCCCGTAACTCGACCGTTCACAAAAACACTCCCCCTTCCCTCTTGCACTTCAGTCAACACATCCGTTTTTTCTCTCTTCTTTCCACTTTTTTTATCTCTCTCTCCTCTATCCGTTTTCCTCAATCGTATTCTCCTTTTTGGTTCCGTATTTCTTGCTTTCTCTCTCTTTCACTAATCAGTAATCTTCTTTCTCTTTTTGATTCGCAATCTTCCCCTGAGAGCCAGGTAAGTTTTTCTTTCAGAAACCCTAACCTCTCTAAGGGTTTTGGAGCGAAGAGACCCCCCTTCCCACCGGCTTTATTCACCCTCTCACAATGTGGCACTCACGGCTCACATAACTTCACTGAACAGCACGTCTCTCCTCTCTTCGCCTCACTTCGTCACTCCTTGTCTCCCTTTGGCGAAACCGTGCCGCGTGCAGCAGCCGCACCAGCTCCTCGTTCCTCCGTTTTGCTCCGTTTCCAAGAGGGCGACCACACCACACACAGGCCGACACCTGCCCACCTCGTCGATTGATTCGTCACTCGCGAGGCAGGCCGAGGGTCGATCGTTATAGGGATTGCTCACTCCCTACCTCTGATCCTCGTTTTCGTCTTCCTGCTCTCAGCTGATCACGATTCACCGGCCTCTTTAATCACTCACAGAACTTTTTGAATTTCCTTTTTCTAATCTTACTTCACTCAATTTTCAGATTAATTTCTTCCTCCCTGATTACTTCACTTCCTTTAAGGAAGATACTTTGTTTTGTCGTGGAATTCCTTTCTTTTGTCCACAGAACAGCCACTACCCTTCGTAGACGTTAAAATTGATTGATAGTGGCTCGTCCCGAGACGTAGAGTCAACTTGACAGGCCGGGACGGAGTTTACAACATGGACTAGAGAAGTATCTCTGTCTTCGTAGGAGTACATGTAAACTCGAGGGAGACGATCTTTGGATCACGATTTCGCGATCCTCTCTTCGGGGGCTTGTCCGGATCGGATACGATCTCTCAATCCCCCCCGCCCCCGAGGTCCTTGGTGAAGACTATATGACACAACACTGGACACGCGTACACTTCTCACTCTTCCGTACGCACCCGCGAGAGATGACCTTCTCTCTCACTCTCCCCCCCGTTCTCACCTCACCGTTTGAGGTCTTCACTCAAGAAATCCCGAGGAAGCTCTTCACGGGAAAAACGTCCGAGACGAGGTGCTCCCTGTAGCTAACATGTCGTCTGCTAGATACATGTATAGATACACCAGCGCGACGATGGCCCATCGTCGAGACGAAGAGTAAAGTAGTGCCCTTAATATTCCCAGAACCCTGTCCTTTCCCTCAAACTTCGACTCTTCATTTCTTCATCTCCGTCTCCATCTTACTTCGTTTACAACGCGTCCCCTAAGTTCCTCATTTTATTAATTTCCAAAAAATCCCAAAAGTCCATTATCAATTGTCCTTAATTGCAGAAACAGTAATTGCAATTAACCAGAAAATTAAACCAAAGGCAGAGGGTTATATAAAGTTGTGATACGTTCCTGGAACTGAACACCCGAGGATCGATCGGAACTCTTCGGGTGAGCCCGAAGTCTACAGGTGACATCAGCGAGGTTTCGGAGGTGTAAAGACAAAAAAAAGAAAAAAAAATGACGAAAATTCAATAATTGCTTTTGCATGAGGAAAAGGGAATTATTATTGTTTATCAGATTGACAATGAAGAAAGAAGATGAAAAAAGGTAGCTGACTGATAAAAATTTTTGTTCAGAGTTTTTGAATTGCAAGAGACAAGTTGCCGCCTTAAATTTCAAATTAAAATGCAATCTTTTTTTTACAAATGACAACAAAGACTGACATTATTGTCTGAAATGAAAAAAAAAAATTAAACGGAGTTTGGACTTTACTCAGTGTTTAAATTTCATGTATTCTGATACGTCTTTTTTACGGGGAAAAAAATGTTCACATTTAACCTACGATTCTTAAGCCTTTAAGGTTTAGAATTTTACTAAATTTTTAATAAACTTATGAATATTGAATGGTTTTTGGGGTTCATTATGAATTTTGGTGTTATTTTTCAAGAATTCAAAATGGCGGTTCCAATATGGCGAAGTTTTTTTTAACATTCGGTGGCCATATTGGATCTGCCAATTTGAATTTTTCAAAAATAACTTCAACTCGTTATCACCGAACCTAAATGGCCCGATAATGACAAAATACTTCAATAGTTTTTAATGTCTCATCCTATATTCCATTATCATCAAATCAGACGACTGGTGGGAACTTTGGGAATTAGGTTCTATAGCGACAGAGTGGGGATAAGTCAGTTTAGAAAAAGGGTGCATAAACAAAAAAGTAGAAAAATCAATTCTGTACAATTGACAACAAAAAATTTCTAATAATTATTAAAGAAATATATTTATCTTTATTTAAAATATCATCAGTTCAACCTTAACATGTAATCGCATATTATATAGTTACATTTTCAATCGTTCATAACCTCTAAACCTTAAAAAAAAGATATACATTTAGAGCATCTAATTCGAAATACCCAAACACAATAAAATTGCCATATATTGTTTAGAATATTGCATAACAATATTGGAGTAATATTACATATTAACATTGAAATATTGCAATAAAGTTGTCATGCAACATTACCCCAACATTCAAATGCAATATTACTGTTTCAACCTGTTACATTTTTGAAGTATTAAACAAATTTCTTCCATCAAAAATTCATTAGAGGCCATATGAAAATTAAATTATTAAAAATAAAATGACAGACGTAAAAAACAATGATATAATTAACATATTATCATGGTTGCTTGATAAGTTAAATATAAATTTTTGATCAACACAATGAGATCAACGTTTCTTAAAATCATTAGTAAAACAAATGTTTATTTTTTATCTTAAATAGTATCAATAACAAAAATAAACGTTGAAATCACAATTTACTATCAGCTATAAATATAAAAATGATTTCATCTTTTTTTTATTATATTCTTATGAAACAGAATTGGAAACTATATTTTTTCCAAATAGCATTGTATTAAAAATTTAAAACAAACAAATTGTAAATAATAAAATACAATCTCTTATAATTCTTAAAGAATCTACAAGTATAAACTACTTTCTAATTGAACATTATATGTTAAATATTTATCTCCAAATAAATGTTGAACATAGTAATTAATGAAAAAAATATTTTTTTTCCTTAAAATTTAAATAAAACGTTTTATGTCAATAAATTTCACTTGATTTTTAGCTTCAGTCTCATTTTTTTTTCTATGCTAATCTAATAAATATTTTATGTATATAAAAATTTAAACTGAAACCTAAAACCGTTTGAAATTTTTGACTGATAGTCAAAAATTAAAAAATTTCCACACTTTACCGCAACATTTACATAATCAATACAAATAGATAATTCTGTCAACTCTTATCTGGGATTTCTTCAAAAACAAATCCCCTTACAAATAGTTTTGTGGCATCAGTTTTGTATATATAAAAGAAAAAAAAATTTTTTCAACTAAATGCTTTGTCACGTATAGATGTGTGTCAAAATTTCCACTAAGTGGAAGTACTAAATCTTTTTGTTTCGATAAAAACAAAAAGCGAAACTTTCCAAAAAGAAGAAATGCTCTGTCTCATTTCTATTGATGATCATGCAATTTGCAGACATATGAATTTATAGATAGTAGTCTATAAAAAATGAGTAGCACAGCCTCTCAATATTCAAGTTAAAAATTCAAGAAAATTAAAAAAAAAATCATGAGAAGAAAAAGAAACAAAAAAAATGTTAGGCATTAATATCAATTCCCAACGGATATTTCGTAATTTCCTTTGCAAATATGCTTTTTGCTTCCGTGCTACTGAGAGTCTTCTAGCTTAGTATTTTTTTCCACTACAGATGGTTATCTTGACTGCATGACCCTGAGAACTTGATTCTTGCGATTCGCACGCGACTGATCGCAAAAGTTGGCATCTTTCCAAGATGTCCAAGTTTCAATTACTCCTTTTTTTGACAAAAAAAAAACAAAATGAGTATTGAGGACATAAAGTTCCATTCAACTGAATTTATACCACGTCGACGCTGCGACTCAATTGGCAATTTATTTACATTGATGAGTCCCCAGATTTTGACTCTTCAGCAAGAATCGCATTAAAATCCAAATCTTGAATGTTCATTGAATTTGGATTTGAACCTAGAAAAGAAAATTATTAAACTGATTCAACAAGGATTTTTTTTAGATGAAATTCTATTTGGTGAAAATGAACAAAATACCTGCATGCGCCAAGAAAAGATCTTTTAAAAATCCAAGTTCCTTCGTGAGCATTTTGATTTTTTCCTCCAACAATTCGTTCTCGGTTTTAAGTTGATTCACACGATCTAGGGTCTGTTGTGTACGTAATTTACTCTTCACGCGGGATCTTTTTACTGCCTGTAAATGTGTCAATGGGTTAGAGAAGATACGAATATTGCGAAATTGGAATTACCTTCGCGATGTAATTAGTAATTAAAATAACAGTCACCTGATTATTCCTGTCACGTCTTTTCCTGTAATCCTCGTCATCTTCATCTTCGGAAATTGGTTTCTTTTTCTTATTCGCTAAGTTCTCCTTGTTTCTCGGTGCCATCTGCAAGAGAAAATAATTTTCCTCCAGTTAGAGAAGATCTAATTTTACCTTTTTATCTTCAGGTAAAATAAAAATTACCTAAATTTAAATTTTGTTTTAGTAATTTTTAAAAGTTGCAGGTGAATCCGAAAATCATATTATATTGAATCAAAAGAAAGAGGTGTGTCATAACATGATTAAATAAAACTACGTATAGTTCGAAAATGAGTGTTGACACAGTTGTATATTGGAGGAAATGATAAGCATTTATGATTGAAGTAATCACTTCTAGATCGAGCAATAATAAACCTATATCACAGAAGTTAGACTTCGTTCATGGAAACGATCCTATATGCAATGCCAATGGTTTATTTACTCAATATAAAGCCTTGAAATCGTTAAGAAATCGGCCCTGACATCCTCTCAAAGTTACACCTTCTACAATACAATGAAACCATCCTCAACTGTGTATTCTGACATGCGATAATTGTCCCCCCGCAGTAATTATATCATTGGGGGAAAATATTATACCGTGAGTCAGAAAAGCAAACTGACGCATTTTTCAACAATTTTTTCATTTTCAAGTACTACATTTTATGCAAAATTTATGTTTCCAGGAAGAATAATTATTTTTTAATTATTAAATACCATTTACAAAAAAAATGTCGAGTACTATACAGTAATCATTGAATTTGAAAAATTGAAATATAAAATAAAAATTTTCATGAAAACTTTTACAAGAGTCCCAAGTGAGAGGTTTTGCGATTCGTTTTGTAACTAGACCATGAGTGTAAGAGAGATGCAGATATACGTTTGTCACTTTTGCACTCATAATCTAGTTACAAACCGGTACCATGGGATTGCATTCTTAAGGTTAAGTTGCATTTCTTTTTCAACATCTTTGACAACATACAAGCATGTACATTAATCTTTTCAACAAATTGGTAATATAATTAGATTATGGGTTCAATTTCCAACAAATTTATTTAAAATTTGCAATGTAATAGTTGCGAATTTAGCAGAAAGTGATAACTTTGACCTTGCTATTCGTAATCCTGACCTCAATATTCCTCAAGAATTTGGTAAATCCCTTTGGCATTGGGCATAAACAAATCCCCGATGCAAAATGGGTTTACCGACTTCTTTCTTTTTTACCATATGAATAATTTTGTACAATTAATTATTTATCGACTGAACACTGAGTCTGATATCAGCCCACACACCACATAAACTTGCAGCAATATTGCCAACATTGTCTCAATATTCAAAACATATCTAAAGTTTAATCTATGTTCCTATAAGTAACGGATTTTTATGTTAAAAAAAAGTCGTGAAAACTATGCCATTTCAAAATTAATAAATCTTTTTTCTAAATTTATGTCGACAACACTAAAGACAAGGTGAACGAAGTATTTGTGTATACGGTGTATACCATACAAAATGTTTAGTGTTACCAACCTACATTTAGAAAAAGGATTTATTAATTTCGAAATGATACTTTCTGCAAATGTCAATTTAAATGGCATAGTTTTCACCAAAGTGACGGCGGTATTAATGCGCCATAATAATAATATAGCAAACATAACCTCTAATACGCAGTATCAGAGGACTTTGATCCAAAAATAAAATAAGTTCAGTATCGATTTATAAATTTGAATTTGATTAAACATATTATTCCTTATTTCAAAACATCAAAATGTTGCAAATTATATTTACGCAATTCACTTCTATATCTCAGGTTCAATGTTTTTGTAATGAATTTTAGGATTTCAAGAGCATGACATTAATTCCAGAGGGAAAATTTTTCAATGTTTTGAGCCCTTTTGCTGATAAAAAATAATATGAATTGTACATACCTCACTAAAATAATCAATAATGTTTCCTTATTTCTATTTTCCTTTGAGATTGTTTCTTTTTAAATGCACTTTTTTCACAATTTACTCACAATTACACTTTTCCATGTGTACTTTGTCACAAATATCCAGTTGGACAGGTCACGAAGATGACGCAATTTTGCGATTCGAAAAATCATCGAGTGACAAATGTACACAGATTGACGCGTGTTTTCAAACATAAAAGGAAGGAGCAAAGTTGGTCTCACACTTTCTCAGTAAAAACATGAGATACTTTCTAAAAATTCATTGGAGTAAAAGAGATTAGCTTTTACTTTGTCCATTACAGAACAGTCAAATCAAATGAAAGTTTTCATTCGAGCATTAAACTGTGGGGATCACCCTTAAAATCGAACAGGCTAGGTAACTTGATTTGGGGTGTTTTCGAAGTGACCACACTGAGAATAAGTCTATCTTTTGCTAACCAATGGGATTAGAAAAGGATAAACTTATGCTCGAAAACACCCAAAATAGTTCATCTAGAGATTTTAGTAACTTTTACATTAGTCCCCGTCTACGTGCAGCCCTGATTGGTCTAGTGACTTTTCACTCCAGCACAAGAAGCGATGGACCAGATTGTGACAGTAAAAGTAGGCGTTCCACCTCGAAGCGCATTTGTCTTCTGCGCATACCAACACGTGTTGCTATGCGCAAAAGACAAGTGCGCCTCGAGATAGAATGTCTAAACTATATGAGAGAGAGACTACTTATATCACTGTCACTTTCCCTCTCATTATTTAATGCTTTTGTAGCAAACCTTTGCTCTTACATTATAGTTCAGGAAAAAATTAGTCAGTCTTAAATTTAATGTATAATAGATCTGTTTTATTAAAATTAATCCTTCGTACAGACATATCTTAAACTTATTAGCTTCCATAATAGAATGTGCTGCTTCCATTTATATCATCATATACAATCAGTAAATTTTCAATTACATTTTGATCTTCTTAAGCTCGAAAATTATAATTTAGTATTTAAAAAATACATAGTTCAGTTAAAATCTTGAAAAATTGGAAACTACTTTTAAATTAAAGAAGCTCTCTAAAAAAATCATTACGAAAATATTTAAAGTACTTGAAAGTACATTAGCTAAAATTCATCACAAAATCTAATTAACATGAAAGAATATCTTTCATTCAAGTCAATTTTGAATACAAATTGGACAAAAAAAATTACAATTTATTACAATAGAATTATTAAAATTAATCTGTATATTTTGTAGCAAATTACTAAAATATTTGTAAACAGTACTTACATGCATATTCATTTACATTCTCGAACTGCTACTCACCCTTTTAAGCTTCGGAACCACTTTCGCTGCTCTCACTTCCACTGCCGCTTCCACTGCCTGACTTTGAGGGAGATCTTGATCCCGATCTGGACCTAGACGGTGATTTTGATTGTGATCTCGATTTAGCGGGACTACGTGACTTAGACTTTGCTGGTGTTTGAGATCTTGATTTTGCTGGTGACTGAGATCTCGATTTTGCCGGAGAAGCTGACCGAGATTTTGAAGGCGAAGCTGAACGCGATCGGGATTTTGACCTAGACGGTGATCTGGATTTGGAAGAAGCTCTTGATTGAGGTGTCACTGAACGAGATTTCGATACTGATCGAGATCTTGATCGTGAAGTGGAGCGTGCTTTTGATGAAGATCTCGACTGAGAGCGAGATACTGATCGTTGAGATCGCGACACCGATCGCTGTGATCTTGAAACAGAACGTTGAGATCGTGAAACAGATCGTTGTGATCGAGCCTTTGATGGTGATCGCGAACGGGACCTAGATTTCGCTGGTGATCCAGATCTTGAACGTGAACCTGACTTTCTACTTGATGCTTGAGAGGATGCACGAGATGCTCGTGACGAAGCTCGAGAAGATGCTCGCGATCCCTCTTCATTATCAGAACCAGCTGGAAATTATTGTTTTAACATTTAACATACAGAATCTTGATATCTTGGATGTATTAGAAACTTGTACATACCTTTGTCTTCATTTCTATCAGGAATAAGTTGAGTTTCTTCTTCCTCCTCTTCCTCTTCTTCTTCGTCATCTTCATCGTTTGGTGGTTCAAGTTGTTTCTCTCGATAACGTTGCATTCTAAATTCAGTAGCATTCAGACAACGATGACGAACAACCAATCGCGTATTATTTGGTTGTTGTCCAGCTTTCTGCCTACGCTTATTGAGTCGTACTCGAGTTTCCAATTCGTTATAATACACCTATAATTATTTTCAACTTTGTAATTACATTTCTTTTCAAAATTATTTTTACAAGATACTGAAAATAATTAAATACCCCATCTTCGCGCATAACCAGGAAATAGTTTTCTTCGTAACCCTTAGACGATTTACTTTTAACGTTCCAATTGTACTCGCGAGCCATTTTATAATCATATTCCTCATCTTCTGCATATTCGATACCAGCCATTTGATCTCGCTTGCGTTTATCCAAAGTGTCCTCTTGTGGTAAGAAGTAAGCCACAAATTGTTCTCCACTCTCGTCCATCACACCCCTAATACATTAAGTAACAACATTTACTATTCAGTTTTGCCATATCTAAATATTTAAATTAATAATGTAGTTTGAAATGTATTAAAGTACCGAATCATTGCTTGAGACATTTCTTCAATCTGAGCAGGAACAGATCGACCAATAGGTGCTGGATCAGAATCGAAGATGACTTGAGCGCAAGGATATTTCCACAGCTTTAGATTTTAAAACAACAAAGAAATTAAGATTATATTTCAAAAACAAATAAGTGCAATAATTAAATAGCGTAATTAGAGAAGAAAATAATTGAGTTAGAGAAATCTAAAAATATTACCTTAAAGTCAGGAAAGACTGGTAGGATTTCGATTGGAACAACGTTGGATTTACTGTAATGTCTTTCGATCGATCTTTTATTGTCCTCGAATGTTTTCTCTATGGCCTTTATTTGACCATCTCTGTCCATATAAAGTGTTTCTTCCTACAAGATTCAGGCAAATAATTTGATCGTTAGTAATAAATTTGTTTGCAAATAAATTAAAAGAATCTAAAGACAATTACCTTGAAATTTTTCTTAATACTGAAACCGACTTTAGCTTCGACCTTTTCCACATTTCCGGGTTGGAAACGTGTCTGTTCAGTTGAAATATATTCTGTACGTCGAAGCCAAGATACGCTACGAGCATGATGCCTGGAACGTTTCGAATCCTGTGGAGTTAAGATATCTTCTTCAAGAAGTTTCTCATCCGCAGGATCCAAAGAAACATTAAGGTCGATAGCGTAAACATCTTTGTTTATTAAGTCGACCTCAACGCCAAGATCATGTTCTGTTAGAACATCGTATTTGTGGTTTCTCTCCAAGGAAGTTGGATTATAATCGATGAATCTAAAAGTAAGGTTTTGCACAACAATCTTCAATTTTTGTATTTTTTCCACTTTGTGGAAACATTGCTATGTGGGTATCACCCACATTCAATATGGTAAATTTAGGTTTAGTGTGAAAATCACTACTAGGTACATAAGATCCTAGCCATGAAACTTTTCACACAAACAGCAATTTTACCACATTAAACGTGGATAATATTTTAGAAATTTTTCATAATTAGCCGGCACTGATAGTGCTAAAACTTACCTGGTTGATTCAAAGGGATACGTTATAAATTTCAAATCAAAAGGAATATCCGGAAGGGTGTTACAGAATTTTATTCTGCATAGTAACTCCGACCTGAATAAACAAAGTCAGAATGAATATAATATTGTTTCTATTTGTTTGTCTACTGTCAAAATGTGCACATTAAGGTTATGTTTGATATTTGTCTTACCTTCTGTCTTCTTGTCGCACTGATCTTTTTTCCCTTTCTGCGACTGTACCATTAACTTGAATAGTTGGAGCCATTATTCTGTTGTTTATGACTTATTAAAATTCATTGCACTCACGATTATATTTTAAATGGCGAGGACAAAGTAATGTAGGCTAAAGTTTTTTAAAATAAAAGATTTATACAGACTCGACCATCAATGAAAATCAAGACCACGAAGTAGTATAAACAGACATTAGGGGCATGTAAAGTTAAGGGAAATGCGCCAGAATTAGTTTACCAGTATTCCGGTAGGTGCTGTTTAGTGCGACCTCTTAGTAAAGAAGTAGAAATTCATGAAAGAGACAGTGATAGAGATATATGTTTCTCTCTTTCACTCACAAGGTTTTTTTTTCTAAAGACATGAGACGACACCTTTAAAGTTAGTAGCGGAAATTGAAGATGGACGTACACTGATTGACAAATATGCTTAAAAATTACTAATTCTTCATAAATTGAAACTAAATTCTGAATATTTACTTCCGACAATCTAAAAACACAGATTTGCAACCCAAATTTGTTGATAAGTTAGAGTCCATCTTGAATTACCCCCAACCAACTTCAACTACTCAATTTTTTACTTGAATCATCCATCCCTGTTTATTCTCCCCCTTATTAACCAATAAATGACAACCAAGTTTAAAATAATTGGTAAAACTTTCATTGTTATCAAATATGTGATCATCTGAATCATGATGTACAAAGAGTTAGCTAATCAAATCTAAAAAGGTTTATTGAAATCCAAGTGCTATTGTTTGTTCATAGAAAAGCGACCGTAGTTAGCGGTCTAAAAAAACTTCAAGATGACGTTAATGGACTTTTTTGGAAATGCATTCCTTGCATTTGGACCTCCTTTAGCAATGTTTACATTTACAATTGCAATAGAACCGATTAGAATCATTATATTAATAGCTAGTTCATTTTTTTGGTTATCATCATTACTAGTGTCCTCGATAGTTTGGTTTGCAATTGTTCCATTAAGATCTTATCTGTCCATTGGAATTGTATACTCCGTTATTTTCCAGGAAGTATTCAGGTAATTACATTTTATTATTAACTTGTTATGTTTATAATTAAGAACCCTATTTCTTGAGAACATCTCTGTTGAAAACATGTGACAAATTGGAATCAGACTTCTACTAAAATCGTTTGTGAATAAACATGAACCAGGACTCTATTCTTCGTCTATAGAAACTAAGAATCTTTTTATAAATCTTTATGAAATTAGAATCAAATCATAAAAATTACCCCGTTACCAGGGTCCAAATTCTCGTACAAAAACTTAAAATCACTGGGAACGGGAGGATGATTAGCATCCGAAATTGGAAATTAGAGGAGAGTCTGTACCAATAAGCCTCATGTGTGCCTTAAAATTTTTACAGGGTTTTAAGGCAAACATGATTGTTTGAATAATAATCAACGATAATTAATTTTTTAGGTATCTTCTTTACATGTTGCTTCGTAAGGCGGAAAAGGGTTTGGAAAAAGTGACAACGGCTCATGTTGCCGACAGTAGACATGTGTTTGCTTACGTTTGTGGACTTGGATTTGGTTTGATGAGCGGTGCATTTGCCCTAGTTAATGTTTTAGCAGATGCTGCTGGACCTGCTACAATGGGACTTCGTCGTGGAAATGAATTCTTTTTCATGGTATCATCCTCCACAACATTGGCTTTTATATTACTGCACACATTTTGGGGAGTTATTTTCTTCTCCGCTCTTGATAACAAAAATTGGGGACAAATCGCTTGGGTGATTTGTTCACATTTATTCGTTTCTGGAATGACTCTTCTTAATGGCATAGGATATCAGGCAATCAGTATAACATCAGCTTATATAGTTCTTCTGATTACTATGATGATTGCCTTTACAGTGGCAGGTGGTAAAAAACAAAATTTAATCAATTGCATCATTAAAAAGTGAAAAGCGCCGTAAAAATAATTATGAACACTGAGCATGAATGATCATATTTCTTGCTCCTCTCCAATACGAGATTCCGAACCATTAACATTTCAGATATTTATGTAAAAATATCGTATCTCTAAATGTTAAGTTTATATTCATGTTTCTTATTCGTATTCCATAATTTTTGTAATTCTGTTAAAACAGAAATTTTCAGAGAGCTTAAGTAATTTTATTAACTCAAATTAGAATTCAGGTGGTAACATCATTAAAAATAAGAAAGAAAAAGAAAACAAATCTATGACAAAAATACTTAATTAGATAGTAATTTAGTATCTAAAATAATGAAAAGACTTTTTTATACAAGAGGAAGCAGAATCTTGGTTTTAGGAAATTTTTAGAAAAATGCGTACGCAATTATGTGTGATCTTGTCATATCTATTACATATTCATAATTAATTTTTGTTTCATTAGTAGCATAAAATCTGTGTAATAGATTTTTTTTAAAACGATCCTATATATTCAATTATAGAGAAAAATAATAATTTATTTTAGTTCTTTAAATTTTCATTGTTGATACTTTTGTTTTCAACAATTGATTTTTTTTCTTTGTTATTTTTCATTGCAAATGTGCAGCTTCGAGATTTTAGCTCAATAATTTCCCTAATTTTTAGATTTATATATTAAAAAAAAATGTATTGTAAGAATCAAAAGTCGTCGACTACATTCAAGTTTAAAATGTACAGCAAAAATATTATGTACTATGGTTGTATCTAAGAATTAAAGATTTTTTAAGGTATTTTAATTTTTTATTTTTGTGTGTAGAAAATTCGACACTAGAAAGGATAGAAAAAATTTTCTCTATATCTACATGAAATGAAAAACGACAAAAATGAATGAAATGAAAAATTGACAATCATGTAATAATAGGAAGTAACAAGTATAAAGAAAACAAAATTTATAATCCTGGCTTCGTAGGGAAAATAACTTAAGGTAAATATGTATCAGTTGCATTCTGTAACATTTGAATTGCCTAACTAGAATTCATTTTATTGTAATTTCGAAACAAAAAACTTGACTAATCATCACCTTAATAAAGTCTTAATATATCACCCTGTTACAATACAAATATCCATCGGAGGAGAAATTATGAACTTGTCAATGACGCCATGAGAAGTTCCATTTTGTTTAAAAAATTCTTCCCCTCCATTTTATCCCATCTGACTTCCTTAAAGGAACCACCGAGATTCTCCCACTTTCTTTCACGCACTAATTGACCAGGGAAAAAGTCTTTTCGCGGTGAATGCGCTATCGCCACTTGTACGCCCGTTTGCGGTTCACATCTCACTGCAATCATTCTGTCGCCAATTGGAGAAGCCAATATACAACTGCTCGCATTTCCCAATGGCTCAACCGCGCCAAGACCAAGATGCGCACTATTCGAAAGAAATTGCCATCCCATACATTTTGCTAACGATTGTACCGCAATAATTTGATGCTGATAAATTTGACAGAATATTAAATCACGTAATTCTTGTGGTTCATAACTCATGTGCATAACACGACCATCACGACAAACACATTTCAATGATTTCTCACCGACGTGAACAATTAAGGAAGTTCGATACATTGAATCGTAACCGTGTGTCAAGATATTTATCTTGACACACGATTGCGTTGGGGAATTTAAAGCATTCCAATGTGATACAATCAGTGGATCTTTCACTTCTTTTGCTATTGTATCTAAAACATATTCCGTTCGTAGTCGCATAAAAAAATGTTGCGCCTGTTGAATTATTTGTTCCAGTAGGGTTTGACTTTTGGTCATTTCGAGAAGTTCGTGACGATCGGCTGCCGTTGGACCGGCGAGGCATCTTCGTTTACTGGGACCAAGTGGTCCAGACGACGGATGAGGAAATGGATGATGTGTATTTTTGTGATGTACTTCACGTAATAATTGATGCAATGAATGCTCAAGTACATGATCATGATCAGTTTTGTGGGGTGGTGCTGCTTGTTTTTTATCATTTCCGGTACTGTGACACAGTCCAATGATCAATTGTATTCCCGGCAACACCTACAGGGAATAAGTAAATTGGTATCTAGAATATTTTGTTTAGATATGCCACTTTTCTTCTCATATATCAATTTAGATTCAAAGCTGAAAGCAAATATTATACGGATTAGATAGAGATTAATTACCGTTGCCATTATTTGATTCCCAACCACCATGTGAGGAATAGGAGCTCGCAAATGAACCGCTTCCCTTGCCAATTGACTGAACAATTCCTTACAGAATAAAACATTTTGTGCTGCTTCTAATTTTTGCTGCCAATGCATATCTGCATTTGAGCTGGTTGTATTGCTGTTTAAGAGATTAATATTTGCGCTGCATAAATCTTCCTGATCTATAAAAAAAGAGTTTATTTTATTATTAAATCTGAATTATTTATTTGACGTGATTCTTAAGTCTTGTAACTTTTGACTATCGTAAATACCTTTTTGGCATAAAACCTCAATATACGCGACACCTTGAAGTTCACTGGGAATGGTGACGCGTAATGCTGAGGGTTTACTGCTCGATGGTACCGCAGGAGTTACGGCACTTGGGTTTGGCGAAGACGGAGGACTTGAGCTACTTTCATCCTCTTCCTCCGCCTTTGTAACTTCAAACATTCCAGTTTGCGTGTACTTTGACCCAGCTATTTTATTAAAGAGAAAAAGGATCACAATTTTTCAGTTGAAAGGAAAATGGATATTGTTTTTTTCCTTTTCTTATTCAAAGGAATTAAATTAATCTTAATGTAACTTACCAGTACGATAACTCAAATCTCCAATAATAGAATTTGATACTTTTTTGAGTCTCCAATTTTGACGGAGTCGCAATAATTCAATATGGAAATTAGGAGTGGTGCGATTTCTCGCTAATTCGTTTTGACAATTTTTCAATCTCTCGGCTCCTTGAATAAGGACTTGTGCTGCACCAGAAAGAGCCTTCTTTCGCCCATAAACCTGAACCATTTGTTTCACTTCCACAGCTTCTTGTGGTACAGGATCAAGAACCATGTACCTTTTTTCTCTTGCCACTGAGAGAACATCGGCAAGTACACATACCTCTGTCAAAGTGTTTCTGTGTCGAAGCAAAAAGAATAAAAATTGTATAAAATTTTATTTTTTTAAATTATTTTAATATTGTATTCTAAAATAAAGATTAAACCTTAAACTAGTTCTAACTGTATCCCAAGGCCATAATGATTGAGCAGATGCATCTTTTGTCTCTTCATCCTTGCTCCCATTATCCGATGGTTCTTTTTTAACATCTTCTCCGTTAGTTTTACTGAAATCGATCTTTTGGGCGATTTTAGCCAAATTTTCAGACAATGTCAACGGACTGAAAATAATATTTCATAAAACTTATTAAATACAATTCATCGAATTTTCAGGTAAACAGATTGTAGAAATGGAAAGTTTAATCACTTTTATTTTTAAAATCGACAACAATTAATAAATGTGTACAGGCATTTAATAAATGTTCGTAACTTTTGAGGTTATGTTTGGAAAATTTGAAATAATAGGGATAAACTAGTGAGAATATTACTAAACAACATGACTATTATTAAATAAATAGTAAAACACTTACGCTTGATAAATTTCTTGACCATCGTAACTTATTTCTTGAATCAAATTTTCAATCGGTGCTTCCACCGAAACATTTACGGAATACGCCATTATTGCTGTTCACAAAAAGTGTATTTAATTCGGTATCACATTATTCTTGCTGTTACATAGGATACTATTTTTTGTTTTTATTTGATTTTGAAATGATTTTGACTATACAGAAACAATTATTCTATCAACGTCAACAATCAACACACAACATTTGACAAAATTCTCCTTCTCCTCTATTGCTAAAGCTGCAGTTCCATGATGCAACGTTTTGCGTTGCATTTTGTTACTAGGCCATGAGTGCAAAAGTGACAAACGTATATCTGCATCTCTTTCACGCTCATGGTCTAGTTACAAAGCGCAACGCAAAACGCTGCCTAAAAATAACTATCGAATGTATCGAAATAATCGAATGAAAATAGCAAAACCTGGAAAGACTTCTTGAGATGTTTAAAACAAATTAAAGTTAACAAAAATAGCAGGTTTAGGAAATAATAAGAACGAATACATAGCAAAAAAATACAAATTTTTATTGCCTTTGAAAAATTATATTAACATTACTAATTTCAATATTTAGAATTTTAAATAATTCCTTTGTCTTTATTTGCACTGATTATTACTGACTAGTTGTACGAATTTTCATCAAATAAATATTTGTTTATAATATTTGTTAAATCATTTTGAAGATCTTAAAATGTAAACATATTTGAATATATAAATACATTAAGCAAGAAAAATATTTTTATAAATTATATGCATAATATGAGTAATACAATATTTTTAAATTATTTAACACTATGAGTGGACGATTTTTCAATTGAAATATCTTTGAACAATCGCAGATAGTTTGTTTAAATTTCCCATATTATCTAGAAGCGTTTTAGTTTGGCTTTTTAAAATTTTTTATATATTTTTAAGAACATTCATTTTAACACTGTGTATATATAATCACAGATAAATTTCTACTTGATATATATTTACTTTCATTTAGAATAAAAAATATCAAAAACGTAGCTACAGTAGATGACATAAAAATGCAATGTGTTATATATTTTTTAATATGAATCATAAGTCTTCATTTGCAATATATTTCTTTTAATATTTTGAATTGTGTAGCATTTTTTGATAATTAGTATTGTAGAGCTTTCTCTAATAATGATCATTGTCTTAGTAAATTGTATATATATTAAAAAAAAAAGATAAAGTTAAAGCTCTATGTTTTAATAAAGACTTAACAAATAGTAAAACTAATGAGAATTTTTTTTCCCCGATTTTGTCAATAAACAAAACGCGATGCTTCTATTTTGTACAAAACATAATAAGAAAGTGGATATATTAGAGTATGTTAAATTCTTTCTATCTACTCAATTTTTCTTTAAGCCAGTCTTCAGTAAGTTCCTCTAATTCACGTACTTCGAATACTTTTGTCAATTCGGCTTCACGTTGTAATACGAGTTTCATTCCTGCGTAAAGAACTTGCAATTCCATTTGAATATCTCGTGGTGTATAAAAAATGAAACACATTGGATATGAAACACGACCGTCAGCGTGCTCCATTTTATAACTATAAACAATGTATCGTGGCTGATGAGCGGGTATAAGATCCTGCACCTCTTCCATTTGAATATCCTGTTTAAAAGTAATGTTTATTTCTAATTAATTTATGGTCCCCACCAGGTGCCTAAATGTCATATAAGAAGGCAAAGGGTTGAGGAAAATTATTTCAAAAACAATAATTAAATATTTTCCATTACCTCTACAAACTCATCGATGCAAACCTTTTGCTTTTCCCTGTCGACTTTAACTAAAACAATAGTTTTTATTTTAGAGTAATATTAACAATATGTACCAAAAGGAATTATTTAGTGTCATATATCTAAATTCAGACATTACTTACGAATAAGGGCAGCATTAGTTTGACTTTTACGGAAACGAAATTTTTTAAGGGCGTCTTTAACATCATCTTCAATGTCGCATATTTTGTTGGAAGACTACAAACAAAGTGTTTTATTTATAAAAAATTATTCAACATATTTTCTAATTAATCTTTATTTAATAATTAACTACATATTTCTGAAGAGTTGCATGTTATTGTCATTTAGTTAAACAATATTTGTTCGGATCTTAATAGGAAGTTGTCAATAAACAACAAATGGAGGAAATGTATATTCAAGAGTATATGAATAAAGTACAGAAATGTACCGTTATGATAAAGAAAAATACCGAAAATCTAATATTCTTAAATATGAAATACTAAAATTAACGGAACTTACCATTTTGTAATAGTAGAAAAAATTCACTGGCAGTTTTAGTAAATATTAGAAATTGTTAAAGAACAATAATTGTAAGTTACACACACAACTGTTTTGACAAAATTGTCAACAATCACGAAAATAATTCTCTATAGATGGAAATCAACAATGACAAAAATTCGTTATCCTTAACGCACCCTCATTCAAATGACAGTCATTCGGAATTTGTTTTTATATCCATTTAAAATCTAGAATTACAATAAAAAATTACTTCAATGGTATTCTATTATCAATTAGACATAGTTGATTGTATTTTTGTATACAAATTATTATAAAAATGAATATAAAAATAAGTTACAAACATGCGTTTGAATAAATACAATATCGGTTTTCCTATCTATTCAAAATTCATGGTTGTAGATATTCAATCAAGTGTGATGTGGAATGTAATTTAATATGTAAAAGAAAATTACCATCTGTTTCTGAAGAAAGTTTTGCTATTTGTCATGAAAGTATTATACTTTAAGAAGCAAAAAGTTTTAAGTGATTTTATATGTAAATTATATTAAAAAAACTGTTTGGAAAAATGTTAACAGCAGCAGCTAATTCAATGTCAAATAATGGAGGGTCTTACAGTATTGATAGACCTTCCAGTGCTGGAGAACCAGAATTGGGAACTGATCCAGCATCTGGAGGATTTTTCCACTCCGATTACAAAAAGTACTAACAATATTTAATATATGAAATATACTAATTTTTTTGAAATTAATTTTTAAGTTTGAGGTTAGATTCCCGCCTTTCATGTGATGAGGGGGGGGGGGATATAAAGTCAAAATTTTATAGATCCCTTGTTTGTCAAATATAAAATTATTCATATTTCTAATATAAAATATAAAATAAAATGAATTTTTTATTTATAGACACGATGACTTGAAACAAATGCTTGACAGTAACAAGGATGGATTGAAATTAGAAGCAATGAAGCGAATAATTGGGGTAATTTATCATTAATATTGTTGCTCCCTTATAGAGAAGGTATTGACCTTAATTACAAAAAGTAAGATTGCCGAGTTATCAATTTTTGCTATTTAGCTATTTAGCTTTAAATTGTCTGTGCTTGTCTGAGGCATACGTTTCCCATAGAAGCGTACGTGTAAGACAAGTGTAAACAAGTTTTGCACGTAATTGCGTTGTATTTTTGTCATGCGTTCACAACGAAAATGCATTCTTACTTGATGTAACAAATTGGTCTTGGTTGATGTATTGTAATGTTCGATTCTAAGCATAAAATAATATTTAGATGGTGGCAAAAGGAAGAGATGCTTCCGACCTATTTCCAGCTGTGGTGAAAAATGTCGTATCGAAAAATATAGAAGTAAAAAAGTTGGTATACGTCTATTTAGTTCGTTACGCAGAGGATCAACAAGATTTGGCACTTTTATCAATTTCCACATTTCAAAGAGCATTAAAAGATCCTAATCAGCTAATAAGAGCAAGTGCCCTTCGTGTTCTTTCCAGTATAAGAGTTGCTATGATTGTTCCAATTGTTATGCTCGCGATAAAGGATTCGGCAAGTGATATGTCCCCGTACGTTCGTAAAACGGCAGCTCATGCAATTCCAAAATTATATTCACTGGATCCTGAACAAAAAGATGAATTGATTTGCGTTTTGGAAAAATTATTGTCCGATAAAACAACGCTTGTTGTTGGATCAGCAGTAATGGCATTTGAAGAAGTTTGTCCCGAACGAATCGATTTGATTCACAAGAATTATCGGAAATTGTGCAATTTGTTAGTGGATGTTGATGAATGGGGACAAATTGTTATTGTTAACATGTTAACAAGATATGCAAGGACGCAATTCATAAATCCAAATTTGAACGTATGTTGGGACATGGATTTCTTAGTTTTTATGATGATTTTAATTGCTTTTCATTCAAGGAGATATTTTTTTACAGGAAATTGAAGATGAGGAGGAACGTTCGTTCTATGAATCCGATAGTGATTCGTCAAGTTTAAAGAAACCCAAATTTACTTTAGATATTGATCATCGTTTATTGTTGAGAAATACGAAGCCTCTTTTGCAAAGTAGAAATGCATCTGTTGTTATGTCCGTTGCTCAGTTGTATCATCATGCAGCACCTCGAAGTGAAGTTATTATAGCAGCAAAAGCACTAATAAGATTACTTCGCAGTCATCGAGAAGTGCAGAGTGTCGTTCTTCACTGTATCGCTAGTATATCGATTACTCGCAAGGTAATTCAATCGTTTAATACGTAATCCAATAAGTTTCTAATCTAGCATTAAGATTAATTAAATTTAATATTCCTCATAGCTGATTTAACTAATTCCCCATTTTACCACCTTTTAGGGGATGTTTGAACCCTTTCTGAAGTCATTTTTTGTTCGAACGTCTGACCCAACTCATATCAAATTATTAAAATTGGATATTTTGACAAATTTAGCTACCGAAATGAGTATTAGCGTCATTTTGAGAGAATTTCAAACCTATATTTCCAGTAGTGATAAAGAATTTGTTGGTGCTAGCATTCAGGCAATTGGGAGATGTGCAAGTAACATTAAAGGAGTCACTGACACTTGTCTCAACGGACTGGTTTCCTTGCTCAGTAATAGAGATGGTAAAAATTATGCTCAAATTTTATTTAAAAATACAATTAAAGAGAAAGGAAAAACTTATCAATGTACTTTATTTTCAGAGGCTGTCGTAGCGGAAAGTGTTGTTGTGATTAAAAAGCTCTTGCAAACCCAACCAAATGAACATAAAGAAATTATTGCTCACATGGCAAAATTAATGGATTTTATAACAGTTCCACAGGCGAGAGCATCTATTTTATGGTTATTGGGAGAATATTCTGATCGAGTGCCAAAAATTGCTCCAGATGTTCTTAGAAAAATGGCTAAAACTTTTATAAATGAACAGGACATTGTCAAGTTACAAACTTTAAATCTTGCTGTTAAATTATATCTAAATAATCCGGGTCAGACAAAGACGTTTTGCCAATATGTCTTCCAACTGGCAAAGTATGACCAGAATTATGATATTAGAGATAGAGCTCGTTTTCTTCGCTTCTTCATATTTGAAGATGAGGAGGATGGCAAACCGAAACGTAAACTACAAGAATTGGCTCAAAAAATATTTTTGGCAACGAAACCTGCACCAACTCTCACGTCCAGATTTAACGAATCGCAATTTCAGTTGGGCACTCTTTCGCATTATTTAGATATGACATGTTCTGGTTACCGTGCATTGCCACCGTTTCCTGATGTACCACCCGATCCATCCGTTCGTGATGTCGCTGAACCACTTCCACAAGATATTTTACCACTTGGCAAAAAGGAGAGAAAGGATAAAAAGAAAGAGGAGTTTTATTGTGAGAGTACACAGGACGAAGGTGAGTTTATAGCAGATTTTCATTCTATCTGGTGGTGCATATACAAAGTTTCTTTCACTGATGGATTACTGATCCATTTTGGGTCAACAAAGCCTAAAATCTTAGGCTGGTATGTATTTATATTACTTTCTTTTAGAATCCGAAGGAGAGGAAAGCTCAGAATCGTCAGGCGATTCCTCGGATGATGAAAGTGATTCAAATGAATATTCCTCTATTTCCGACAAGTCTGACGACGAGGCAGATAAAAAGAAAAGCAGAAAGAAAGCAGAAGAATCAAGTAGCGGAAGCGATAGTGAAGATTCGGAAGAATCTTCAGAAGAGGAATCAGAAGAAAGTTCAGAAGAAAGTGAGACTGATGAAAAGACTGTGGAAAAAGAAAAACCAGCAAAAGTTGAAAATAAAGAGAAACCTAAGAGCAATCTCGATCTGCTTTTAGATTTGGATGATGGTAAGTAAAGAATATTTTATTATTGAATTACTATTCACTGTTTTTTATTGCTGAATTTTTTTCACAGTGATACCAATGACACCAATAATGACTCCAAGTTTGGGAGGATTTTTAACGCCAATTAATCCAATTGACTCGAATGAAATTCGAGAAGTTTCTGCTTCATACATTCCAATGATGAAAATTGAAGCATTGAACAAAATCAATGGTCAAGGCTTGAAGCTCGACTATAGATTTACTCGATCGCAACATTTAGTCAGTTCAGTCATGGCTAGTATTGAATTTACTTTTACAAATGAAAGCAAAGATCAAATCAGCAACATACACATTGGAAATAAGGTAATTTGTGGACATTTTTTTTTCACATTAATTGTATAAAATTCCAAACTATGGAACAAAGTAACTCTATCTCTGAATTTACAGAAATTATCATCAGGAATGATTGTCCACGATTTTACTCCAATTGCTGTGATTCAGCCAAATTCCACTTCGCTGACAACTATAGGTGTTAATTTTAATGATTCAACACAACCCGCTTCGTTTAATATTGATTTTATGAAGAACGATGAAAGTCTCTCATGTCCAATTAATATAAAAGCACCAATTGGAGAAATCTTAAGATCAGTTTTATTGCCAGAGACTGTATTTATTACTGAAAAGGACAAATTAAAAGGGATGAATGAACATGTAACGAAAGTTAGTTTTACTGGAAATCGGAAAACACTTTCTCAAAAGATTTTTGAAGCAGCTAATTTGGCTGTTGTGTCCAGTGAAGATAATATTATAAGGTAATATTTTGTGTTTCGAGTAGCGAATGCACAAGGGAACGAGAACAGGAACGCATGAGTTGGAGAAGGGCAGACATATATGGCTATCCTTTTCCAACTAATACTCGCGTTCCCGTTCCTTGATATCTGATAACCTAAATTTCTAATTTCATCCAATACAAGGGATTTAATTGTAACAATTTCACAGATATGCAGCTCACACTCTGACATCCAAATCCCTGGTTTTAGTGACAATAAAGATTATAAATGACGAATCATTGGAAATTTGTGTAAATTGTGAAAAAATGGTAATTGGATCGATGCTGATGAATGAGCTTAAGAATAATTTGAGGTAAAAAACAAATAATAAAAGAAAATATATGACTGCAACATTATTATTACTATTATTATTATTATTACAATTATTATTATTAATCAAATTACAATAGAGTATATATTTATTATATTTGGAAAATTATTTCCATTCCTGTGAGATTAAATAAATCAAGACATTTTTATACTCGTGTTACATTAATTAAATAATTCATTTTTTTCATTTTAACGTTTTTAAAGTGCAATTTAAAAATGATTAAATTAGAGCAAATGGTTTGATTAATTGGAGATTCCGAAAACCTGATTCCATTACTGCGCGTGCGTCTCTATCCCTATGTTATCAATTTTATAATTATTTAAAACTACCATTTAGTTATTATAAAATATTAAAATTACGTAGTTTTATAATTCAGAATTAATTTGACACATTTTTTGAGTTATTAAACCGGCAAATTTGTAGTTTTTTTAAGAAAAGAAGTAACTAACCAAAAAAGTCTCAAATTTGCACAGGAATAAGCAACCAATGGGCGTATTATTTTCGACACATGCGCAATGCTAGTGTCTCAAGGTGTCACAATTCGGAAATATTAATACCGTTGTCACACGGTTTAAAATTCATATACTCAAAAATGGTTTTTAATCTAGCCGCTTTTTCATATATTGTTGCATTAATTTGTGACGCAGTTTTAATATTTTTTTCAATATTACACGTGAGTATTGTAATTTTCCTTATATCCGTACAAGTTAATTTTTTTCATTTAGCAAACAAACGCAATTCAAATAAACCTAACCTTCAAAACAATGACTTGATGTTTCTTAGGTGCAAAAGTTAAATGATAAAATTAATTACGTTTTATTATTAATAATCGATTTCGTTTTATTTTATTGACGAATACTATGCAAATTAATTTAATTGTAAAAATTGTGATATAAATAAAACTAAAGTCAACTCTCTGTATACAAATAAAACAATTTTTCCTTCTGCTCGTTTGGATTTAAATTCATGCATTTTTTTTTTTGTCATAAATGGATTTATATTAATTAATGCCATTTGCAGATAATCGCCTTTGATGAATTAAAAACAGAATACAAAGATCCAATAGAGCAATGTAACAGTCTGAATCCGGTAAGTTTGTTTTAAATGTTTGCTGTCCAAATATTAAAGATGTTCTTATTTTTAAATGCTAATGTTATAATTTCGAAAAATGTTATTTTCAGTTAGTTCTTCCAGAATATGGATTACATTTATTTATTAACGTTTTGTTCCTAATAAGTAATGAGTGGTTATCGTTACTCCTAAATATTCCACTGATTGCGTATCACATTAATAGGTATCGTAACAGACCTGTTATGTCTAGACCAGGTCTCTACGATCCTACGAATATTTTAGACGCAACTAACTTATCAAAGTGCCAACGTGAAGGATGGTTTAAAATAGCCTTCTACTTAATGTCTTTCTTCTATTATTTATATGGGTAAGCCTTTCGTATTTCTATAATTATTTATTAAAAAATGTTTGATTCAGTGGTAAATAAATGACTAATAAATTTTATTTCTCTTTCAGAATGATAAGCTCTCTCATTCATTAATACAGTTTACGAACAATTAAGTGTTTTTACCATTTTTACAACAATTCATCTCTCTCGCGAAAGAATGAGAAAGAGATGGCGTTTGACTTGCTTCCTCATTGAATTGTTTTTTAATATTCGTGACCTTATAATAATGATACTGCAATTTTATACTCATGATCGGCTTTTTCAAAAATAGAATGCTGACTAGATTGTCCTATTGTTGAAGAGGACAGTACAAATCGAATATATTTGTAAACAGGTACAGACATTTTTCGTTTAACTTGCCATAAAACTACAATAATTCTAAGGAAGAAGTAAATTTGTTTTTGCAGAATCTTGTAAAATGTAAATATAGCTAAGAAAAGACCCTTTAGGTATATCTCCCCTGACAGACTACGACAAAAACTTGTAGAAAATAATTAATATCCATTTCTTTTAATAAATAAATTATTCTTTCTTAGACAAACATTCTTGACCAATAATGAAAATATAAATTATTTAAAATTCATAAAAATTGTCTGGGGGGTAGTGACTTAAAGTAAATATTCAATGTTTACAATATGTATTATGTATTACTGAAACAGACCGTAAATATTTTTAAATCTGATTTTATTAATTTTTATCCAGCGAATTTTTTATTTTCCGTCGTTAAATAGACATTTCAGTGTGAATTTAACTCACATATGGACAAAAAAAATAAAGAAAAATAAAATTTTTTAAGTAAAATTCAAAATTGATTTAAATTTTACTTTTCTATTTTATTTTTCCAAATATTAAAAATATAGATTTTCCCACCATTTTAACGCACTTATAATTAATTCATTTTCTAAAAAAAAAAAAAAATAAAACACCACAGTATTAATATTAAGTATCGTTATTAGTAAATAAATTCATTAATTTAATTTGAGAACCAGAGGTACATTACTTATTAGTAATAATTAAAAGTGAAATCATAATACCGAGACTGATTGCTTTAAGAATATTTTATAACATTTAAAGAACAATTTTCGAAATATTTTTATCCATTTTCGAATAATTGTTTTTCGTAAATTGACATTTGTGAATTTTCGGGTTTTAAAAACGTATTTGTAGTCAGTGTAATAAAGGACTAAACAATTACAATAAATGTATCAGTTTAAAGAAATTAATTAAGTTTAGACTTATTTCAGATTTTTTCTTATTAAAAATAATCAAAAACAGACTGAGTACAAAATTAGTAACGAATAATTTTTAAAAAATGTTATACCTATTTGCTGTCTCAAATATAATTTTTTAGGTTAAGTTTATATTGTTGTGTTTACATTTATTTATTTTTATTTAAATATAACTGCGTTTGCATTAAAAAAAATACAAATACGTTTTGAAATAATGTGTATAACAAAAAGCTTAAATAACAATTGTTTCTATGGATGAGAAAGACAATATGTATTTGTTTTGATTACGAAAGTAAAAAATATAACGACATTTATATTTCGAAAAAAAAACTTACTTTAACTGATTCTCCGCTATTTTTAAAGAAATCTCCATTCAAGTTATTAATAATAATTTTTGGTTATGGTAACATCCTATTAAACATCGAGTAAATAACAGACAATTAACAGTATTAATTTAGATTCAAAGTAATATATTTTATTTTAAAATTTCCACAATAGCGCCTTTACTTATAATATTATTATTTATTTTAGGGTTAAGGTATCATTAAATAAAAAATCAAGAAAGATGACAACAGCAATTATATTTCAAAGCAGTATTTTAACTTTACGATCGCAGCGCTTGTGTTGGTGGCCATTTTTAGAAACATCAACAACTTCAAGTATAGAAGCATTTGAGCAAGAGTGGAGGAAAAGTCACCTGATAGGCTGCGAAATATTACCGGAAAATTACTAGCCAATCCCGTGACATTATATACCCGCTTGAAATCTGAGGTCATGACTTTTCTCAGAACCCCCCGCAAGGCACTTGCAAGTGGCATATTGAACGTATAACATCATGTGAAATTTCTCTCAAAGTTTTAACGGTTATTGATAGTGAAAAGTAGAAAAAGTTTATCTTGTCAATAGTATCTGCAATATAATTGCAAAAAAGAAGTGCACAAGTTTTATCCAACGAAATAAATTGGAAATATTTGAGAAAAGTGATAACGGAATTTAGTGAAACAATATAGATATATCTATATATATCTTGAGAATCCACGACGCCGGCAAATAATATTCGGAAATACTTGCGTATAATATACGATTCATTTGATAGCTGTTTTTCTGCCTTTCGATGGCATTTGAATGTGAGTATACTTGATTAAATTAATAATTCATTTGTGTGTTGTTTATTACAGTAAATTTTCAATTAGTGATTGCCAATTACATGTCAGTTTGAGAATATTGTGTGCCCAACAATACTTGTGCTTCTTGTCTTTTTTCGCGATTTCAGGTATTTTGTTGAAACATTTTCGAGAATATTGTGTGCCCAAAAATGTCCTTTTTAGTTTTTTTTGGCGATTTCAGGTATTTTTTCATAACATTTTCGGGAAATATATTATTTTTTTGAGATATTTTCCAATATTTTTGCTTTTCTCCCGATTTGAGGTATATTTTCGAGAACATTGTGTGCCCAACAATGTGCTTTTTTTCTTTTTTCGCGATTTCAGGTATTTTTTTAGGAACAATTGACTCGCGTGCTACAATTTTTCCGCTAGAATTTTTTGGTTATTACGCGGTACATTGCCGCCTTTTTTCAGGTGTTTCTTGCACATTAATTATGCAAGTATATATATTTTCTAATTGTGTTTTCTCTTAATTTGGTCAATATTTGAACATTTTTAATCATGCGGTAATGATTTATCTTTGTGTCAACAATGAAAAGAGAATGGGCGGAGGTTCCTTGAGAATTTCATTGGTCTCTGTCTAAAAATAATGCCAAAAATTTTGTCACCATATATTTACCATAGGGTTTATTACTGAATTTTGAAAATTGCAATTTAGAAAATATAATTAGTAGTAAATAATTTCTTAATGAATTTGCTCTCTTCTGTAAACTATTAGGTTTTTTTAAAATAATTTTCTACTTTATTTTTAAAGAAATTTTTTATTTTTCAGATTCTTCTCATCATTCCTCTACAACATTAACGAGAAGACAAGAAGGTGTGAGAAAAAAAGCGGCCCTACTTTTTGATAGCTGGAACAATATACTCCAGACCTGTTGCAGAAGTGCGAACTACCAAACAGGGATTTACGCGAGAGGTCCACCTTATTTACTTCATTTTTCTGGAGGAGGTGCGATATGGTATATCCATCGACCAACGTCGGATTCACCGACCGGTGAGTCGTTTTTTAATAACTTGTTTATTTAAATGCTGCCCTGTTTGAAGAAAATTTCCTTTAAATAAAATTCATTACTGCCATAGATTGCAGGCTGGCGCTTTTTTAGCAGACAGTCATTCTTTGGCATTTTTTAAGTTTTCCGGTTCCCACAAATTCAATTGGTTATGAACAATTTATTTTTTGGTACTGTCATAATAATGAAATTAGAAAATTTAAAGAATTTATTTATTCAGTCAAGTTTTATAGACAACAGTAACAACAACTGGCGCTTTTCAGCAGACAGTAGTCCGTTGTTTTTGTCATTTTTTAAGTTTTTCAGTTAATACAAATAAGCCAATATTTATTTTTTGATCATAAATCCAATTATTAATTACATAAAAAATGAAAATAAAAATTTTTTAAATTAAAGAAACCTTTAAAGAAAGAGTTACCATTTTGTCGGCAATGGGCGGAGGTTTCGTGAGAATTTCATTGGTATTATTATCATGACCCAAACGCCCCTTTTAGCCTGTTTACTTAGGACAGTCTCTGTCTAAAGTTAATGTCAGAAATTTCAGTATCAATTTACCATAGGATTTATTACTGAATTTTGAAAATTGCAATTTAGAAAATAATTATTAGTAAATTAATTCTTAAT